>NJDC01000125.1:181641-205170 GCA_002245475.1 Calephelis virginiensis
ATTAAATTTGTGGCACTTAAAACAACATACGTTGATAAAAATCTCATATTTTTTTTGCAAATAAGCATGACTATTTTCTTACTTACATTTGTTATGCCTATGTTGGTTAATCACATTTCTTAAAGCGGCAAAACCATCTTGAGGGATGAATGAATGAATGAATAAGAATGAAAAAAAAACTTGATGGACATGGACCATACAAGTGGTACTTTTGCGCGTCGACTTTTTTTTAAACTACTATCGGATCGGAAATATTAACCCTATCGCAACGATTAGTTTACCAATTACCTACCTTAACACAACACTTTTCTTTTATATTCCTATCACCTAACGATTTTTTGAGATACTCAATAACTTATTTTAATTCGCATAACTTAAATATAAATGGTAACGTCGAAGTCATAAAAAGTAAACGGTATAGTCAAAGACATTAAATATAAACGCGGCAGTAAAAGCCCTAGAATATAGATAGTCATTGGAAACACATTTATATTTTAGCTTTAGCAATATAAAATATGATCTCTAAGTATGCCTTTGTTATTTTTTTTTAATTTGAAAGTACATTTAAGGAACTGAGTATGAAATAAAAACAGAAGACCAAATTTGATGGTACATAAATCATAAAATCTTAAAATAAATATGTTTGCAAATTGTAAATAATTTAGAAAAAATATTAGGATAACCTACTCCGAGGATTTGAAATTCAGTTTTTTTTATCTTGTTTTCTTTCTTTTTCGGAAAAAATATACTAGTTTAATTAAAAAAAAAAACTTGAATCTAAACTGAAATCCCTAATTTTTACACGAGAAATCCCGCAGGCATAAACTAGTAATCAAAATCATAAAATGATCAAAAAAACATTAAAGTAAGAAATCATGTCTTCATGAGAAGACAGAGTAGACGTTAGCTAATGGCACAAATGAAGCCATTACTTATTTATACTGAATATTAAATTAGTGTCGAAATGAGAGCATATACAAGTTTAATTAGCTGCAAATAGATGTTTCTGGTGCAGTACCCTCAAAATATTATTTTTACAAGCCATTATAGATTATAGAAGGCTTTTAAAGGTCTGCTAAACGTATTTCAGGGAGAAATATTTGAAGTAAAAACTTCTTTAGCGGCGTTGCGCACTTGTTTTTGGAACGAGTAAAAACTTCTAAACTCGCGTCAGGACAAGTGACCTGATCGAAAATTCGTAAGACGGCGCAGGGCGCTTTCGCGAATGTTCGTGTTCTCTTGTTTGTGTACGATAGCGCAATAAATGAATAATGTATTCAACCACATAAATATTATCCACCAACGCATAAGTACTTTCACACTAATAATTAAAGCAATTCGTGCAAAATTATTCCCCAACCATACCAAAATTTGAAAAATGCAAAACGTTAATATTCAAGTTTTCACTTCTGCTGGCACTCCCGGAGTGCAACCCGTCGTTTTTTTGTAGGAAGATTAGAAAAAGGATCGTGAAAAGTAAATTATTCCATAAAAAAACATTACGAATGTATTGTCATATTTCGTTTAGGTAGTAATCAGTTTATTGATAAGAGAAAGGTGAAATAAGTAAATAATAATAATAAAGAAATAGAGAAATTATAGCATTGACTCGCTATAACGTCCTTTAAACAGTTATATTGCTACGAATAATAATAATAAATATTCCTGGACAAGTCACACAAATTGAATTTAACCACAAAGTAAGCAAATTATATGCTTGTGTTATGAGTACTAGTCAACGATACTTATATATAGAAATACTTAATTAGATACCAGAATAAATTTGATAAACACCCAGACCCAGAAATACAGACATCTAAATATTCATCAAGCAAATGCCTGCCCTCGTCGGGAATCAAATCCGTGCCTCGCGGTTAGTCAGTGTAGTAAGGCGTGCACGCTAGCCACTCGACCAACGAGGTACTCAAATTAAAAAAAAATAGTACAATATCCGTAAGAATAGAAAATTACAGTCGGTATACCCCTGATGGTTATACAAAACAATAACGGTTTTTCTAACTATAAGCGCGGTTATTACCCGCGACCGCGGCGGTTACGGGCCCGCAGATTCCGTAGAATGTAGATTTATATGCAAAAAGTAAGATCACATTTCACAACGCGATTTTCACCCGCACCGCCGGCGGTTGTTTGCGGTTCCCGCGAGCGGTCGTCTGCCTGTTAATCGTGCTATGATCATGCGGGCGGCGATCTTTTGCCGCTGCCTCGGCGGGATTCGTATCCCGCGGTCGTCCGCGGGCTCGGCGGTCGCTTGGCGGGCGATCATTTTATACTATTTGTACTGATTATTTAATCGCATCCGCGGCGGCTGCGAGACCGCAAAAATTACCCGTCTCGTGAGTTTTGAAATAAATCTCAGAACCGCGACCGTTTAAAAATCGCGCCGTGAGTTCTTAGCGTAACCACGATTGTTTTTGCGCCGTTCCAAAACAGTTTCACGAGTTGTTCTTCACTTGTCTAACGCTTACTCAAACGTATATTTCCTCCTTCACAATTTATGTAACACTTAACATAGTTCCATATTCATTTATTTAAGAGATGGGGAAAGGGATAACGAAGACATTTGTATTTATTGAACCAAATCTTCTTTTTTTTACCTATTTTCACAAAGATAGAACGTTTTTTATTCAAAAGACACCTTGTTTGTAAGGTGATGTTTCCCAAGTAGTTCCATTGTCAACGTGATGACTCACGTTGAGACCTGTTGATGAAATTCTAGAGAAATCGAGTGAACTCTCCAAATAAAGTCGGCCCAATCGACCAAATTTTCCCCTGGAATCAAATTAAGTAGAGTAGACCATCTACCTCTCTACTAGGTAGCTCATATAAGACAAGCATTGGTTTAAATATAGGCCAGAACCAACTAGACCACTGGTAGGAACTGTGGGTAGGAATCCAATACCTTGCATATTCCTGCCGCCATAATGACTCTGTCATGTTCTAGCCCAGAGGGTAAGGTAGAAAGTAGACTTGTACTATCGGCTAACATCCTTGCCGCAGGATAGTTTTGGGTAACTTGTCCAGGAATATTTATTTATTTATTTTTGCTTTGATTACAAGTGGGTTATAAAACATAAAAGAAGACATATAACGGGCTACGGAGTTTGAAAATACTTTACCAACGTTGCAGCTAATACTTCGAAAGTTCTTTGCTCGTCACTCAGTACTTCAGAATCATAGCTGAGAATTAGGTTTATTTCATAATCAACTATTTGGTTTTACGAAAGTAGATCAACAGCCGACACTGGTGTGGAATAATTGAAGAAAAAAATACATAGAGTATTACTTGGAATATTTCTTTTTTCTATGATACTGGAAGACAGCCAAGCAGACGTTAGTGTGTCAGGCCTAGGGCAAAATTAAGTTTACCGGCTACCTTAACCACTGTACCGGAAGATGTTAACGGCAACTACTGACGTCATGGCGGCAATAAAAGGTAAGGCGGTGCTAAACTCTACCACCTGGTCAGATGACACGGTGTTAGTGACGGTAAGCCTATGCCGCTTTTTACGAGCTGCCTGGCAAGTCTGGCTGGTCTTTCCTGCAAAGGAGTCCGGATCAACACGGAAAAACTTTCATAATAGAGTATTTCCTAATCTAATGAAATTTAGTAAGATTATACTTCTAGGTACTTAAATCTGGAAGTACATCTTATAATACTATTTTCAATTACAAATATTAAATAAACAAATAATTATCCCTGGACAAATCACACAAATTGAATCTAACCCCAAAGGAAGCAAATTAGGCATATGCTTATGTTTTGGGTGTTAGTCAACGATACTATTACATAGAAATACTTTGATAGATACCAGAATAAATGTAATAAACACCCAGACCCGGAAATGCAGACATCTAAATGTTCATCACACAAATGCCTGCTCCCGTCGGGAATCGAACCCGAGCCTCGCGGTTGGTCGATGTAGTTAGGCGCTTACGCTAGCCACTCGACCAACGAGGCGGTCAAATATTGTTTCAAATATCTCAAAAAAATGGGATAAATTTTTCAAACTAAAAATATCTTTGAATGAAAAAAATACTGAACATTGCTACTCCATAAATGTCTTTGTTTCGGACATCTTCTACAATCAAAGAGGTTTAGTGACATTTAATGCATTGTTTGTTTAATATATCATGTATGGCACTATAAGTCCTAGTGTATCCAAAGTATTTGGCTAATACGCTAGACAAGATGTACTGTACAAAATGACAGCAATTTTTCGTGACGATTTAATGGTCCTCTTTAGTGTTTTTGCCTACAGTTATACATCTGAAAATAGATTCATAAGCACTCCCTACAGTCTTGCTGCGGCTATTGGCGCCAATATGGCGAAAAATCAAATAAGCACAAATTATAATTGACAGAGGATAATTAGCGTAGTAGTAGAAGTAGTTACAATATGTCATTGACCCACCATACCTAAATAGGTATTGCAGATTTAAAAAAAATACACTCGCGCACAACAATACAATACACTACAACATTCATACAAGCTAATTAGGTAGTTGGCCTCGAGATTTTAGCGTAGATCTCTAGTCACAATTGCAAGTAAAACCTTGTTTATTAAAAATCAAATAGGCGTGTCTTCAATTGAAAACCAGTTACGGAATAGTATCCCCGAAGATGTAGGCAGAGGCACAACCAGGGCACCCACGACTAGCCAAAGACACTAAGCCCCGTAATGTGATAGATGGCAAGCTTATCGCCAACCGGGCACATATCCAATCCCGAGCAACGTTTTTTTTATTACAAAATTGGAAAAACCCAATTTCCTATTTGTTGCCCGACTCGGGAATCGAGCCCGGGACCTCATGCAGTCAAGTCCGACAGCTGAACCGCTAGACCACAGAGGCGATTATTGTCACTAGTGTGGCAAAAAGGCAGTTGATTTATTTTATGTATACCTATGTATACATATAATCGCCAAATAGTATAGGATATGTTTCAAGAGACTCGTTATCGTAGCTCACTTCGCGCCGGGTGAGTAAGAAGCTTAACCAATTTCATGTGCCACGACCTTTACATTTTTCGGGCTAAAGAGGTCGTTAGTCTATCTCAAAGTTTTGTAGACCAAGAGCGCAAACCACATTTTTAGTAGGGAATATATTTAATAAGTAATCTTTATTAATATGATAAGTACAAAAGTGTACATGCTTTTAAGTATGTTTATGTATGTAAGATTTAAATGAATTTTAAAATAAAATAGGTATAGGGTTGGTATATAAATAAATAAATTACATGATACTGTCATCATTTCTAAATGGGAGAAGTGTTTTAAGATATTTTTTTTGGACTGAGAACAAACTTCTTTTCTCCGGAAGAACCAATAAGTTTTATCGAAAGCGGTATAGCAGTCTACAAATGGTCAACTTAATGCTAACTTTAAATCTGTCACTCAGTATATGTATATTGTTTAGATATCATGTAATTTTTCAACTTTTATTTTACTTAAGCTATATAAAGTATTGCAATAAGAATTCAAATTATTTGATTATTTAACTAGTGTATAAATATTTGTTTTTGTTAATCATCGACATTGCTATTATGGATGCTCTTCTATTTGATAATCAGATGTTGAATTGGTTCATAAAAAATTAGCGCCTTTACTTTAACTTTTAAATTTATTGCTTTATTCTAACTTTATTTTACTTTCCCCGTGTTGGTCCGGGCTCCTTTGTAGAATAGACCATCTGCCTTACTTGCCAGGCAGCTCGTAAAAGGTGAGCATAGGCTCACCGTCACTAACACCGTGACATCTGACCAGGCGGTAGAGTTTAGCAGCGACTCGTCTGGATTGGTACCACCGCCTTTCTTTTTCCTGCCGCCATAACGTCATGACGTGTTCCGGTTCTGAGGGTAAGGTAGCCGGTAAACTTACTTTTGCTCGACCCTAACATCCCAGCCTCATGTTGGCAACGCACCATTACCACCTTTAGTGTCTCTAGGCGGCGTGAATTTCTTAACATCAGGAAATCCGTCTGCTTGTTTGCCTTCCAATATCATCAAAAAAAAATATTGTGTTCGCTTTATTATGTTAAACGTGAATATGCATTTGTATGTCTGGGATTCAACCTCTCGTCGGATACACTATGATAAGTGGACTTAGGCTATTTTCACTCCAATGTGGTTCCTGTGACAAAAAAATCATACGCGGCTGATGCTGGGGTAAATAGTCAATAGCTACTGGGTAATTACAATACCTTCTATTTTGTTAGTAGTGATATGTCAAATACAATTTTTTTTCGTCTGCAATAAATGTATAAAAAATAATTTTTGGTGTTGAGGATTTGAGACTAAGTAGCTCATTTGAAGAGCATTGAGAACATATATATCAAAGATTTATTTTGATTAGACCTACATTGAAACGATTTCTTCATAAAAATATGAAAACTTACTTTAGCATAAAGAATATAAATATTTTTATGCATAACAAATTTTCGTAAGGATCTCTTGGAGTATAATGCACGTCGTGGGGTCGCTACTTGAACAACTTCCAGTACTGTACAAGTACCTATTAGTTTGAAGAACTCCCTACATTGCATAAAGGGAGAGGTATCTATGTTCCTGAGATCTTTGAGTGGGCTTTAAAAAATGTGTTATCGAGCCTATACAAATTTTAACATCTGACTTATACAAGATAGATACTGCCTGTAAAATGTAATCGGAAAAAGATCTACTGTTAGATATTATGTTTACACATACATCAGCCTGATTTAAGATTTAAGCAATGACTTACTAACCACTACGGGAATATTCGGAATAAGTCTCTTAGGGCATAATATTTAGTTGCTTGTTGAACCCTACCAAGAAAAACCTTGTTTAGTTTGTTCTGTAAAATTAATCAGCTTAGTTCCAGTTATGCAAAATTTTAGATACGATATGATATCGTTTTTAAATTTGTGGTTATTATATTTTTCAGTTAATTAAATAATTGACTTTCAAAAAATGTACTCAGATACTTGTTTTGAATAAAAATGAAATGAATTGAAATTATTATTACAGTATTTATTAAGTACTTAAGATAAGACTATATTTGTCCGAGTTAAGAAAATGGTGACGTTACCGTCCTAGCGAACAAATTAAATCGTGATCATTACCATCAATATCCTAATTTACCATTGAGAATGGGAATCCTTTGAAATATGGGGGATAAAAGTAGACTATGTCCTCTGATTAAATGAACCCATTTTAATCAAAGGACGCAGGCTGTAGCTTTCAAGTGAAAATTGAACACACAAACCTCACATTTATAGTATTCGTAGGGTACATAATATACACTAGCTGCTACTTGCGGCTTCGCCCGCGTTTTCACAGAAACCCGGTGTGCGATCGGGATCAAAAATAGCCTATATGTTAATCCAGGTCACAATCTATCTGTCTTCCAAATTTCAGACAAATCCGTTCAGCCATTCGAGCGTGAAAGAGTAACAAACATCTATACATCCATACTTACAAACTTTCGCATTTATAATATTAATAGGATAGGATAGTACCATATGCTATATTCCAATGTACTTGTAATGTAGACGTAATGTAATTCACAATATACTAGTGGTACCTACGTAGTAAGAGTACTTATTTATAAATTACTAGCTGTCCCGGCGAACTTCGTTCCACCCGTTCAGTTTGTATGAGAAAAATGAAAATTTTGTTTTTCCTAGTTTTCTCGCAGTGTTTCCCTTTTTATTATATTTTAAACCTTCCCTGGACTTGAATAAATAATTAAAAACCAAAGTTAGCCAAATTCATTCAGCAGTTTACGAGTTTTAGCGAGACTAACGAACAGCAATTGATTTTTTTATATATAGATAATCTATGCACTAACAAAATGGAGTGTTTTCAGTATTATTAGAAGCGTCTTTTTAGTTTTTAGTTTTGCCATCTTTCGATGAATAACAGAATTTTTAATGAGTTTCTTATCACGCTTGTTTCTTTAGTTGAGCAACTCACCTCTAGGTGGCATTGGTTGTATCGACGTTACTGCGCATGCGTAATGCCCCTCTTCACCCCGCAATCTGATGACTCATGCCTGCTTATGCAATAGCTTTCCGCGGCAGTTTCCAAGTGCCACAAGTGCCAATTTTTTTACAATATTGTCTTTCTGTCTCTTTGTGATGTTAACAAGACTTTCATTAGCAGGTAGCTGATGTAATAAGGAATAACTGAGTCTGATTTTATTTCCGACTTTTTAGTTAAATTCCACACGGATGAAGTCGCGGGCAAAGTTAGTCTCCTTTACATATAGATAAAACAAGATTATATATACAAAATTGGTATCTTTGGTGTCTCTAGGCGGCGTGAATTTCTTACCATCAGGAAATCCGTCTGCTTGTTTGCCTTCCTATAATATAAAAAAAATACAAAATGCTCATGACTCGAAAACTGCTGGAAAAAATTTAAAGACACTTTGGTTTTTTGAATTCTTCTCTATGAATAGTAGAACAACTGTAAAACATTAGAAAAATTAAGATGGGAAAATTAACATCAAGGCAAGCAGTACAAAGTTCGCCGAGATAGTAAACACTAAAAATCAACTCATATGATACAAAGTAAAAATATATTGAGGACGGACTACTACTACATATTTATACGTACTTCATGCTACTTATTACTTTTTATTTATATATAGGAACAATTGAAAGATTTTCTTTGTCTCCATATGTGATGGAAGGTAGCATTTGTTTAATAGCACGATGTTATTTGGCACAATGCCAGAAGCGTAACATCGGAGAGTTTTCAAAATGGCAAGAGTATATCATTAACATTCTCAATATGAAGTCTGTTCAATATTGTCTGTACGAAGCGAAATCCTTATTGACCTCATATAAAGTTGAATCCCAGCAACAAGTTTCCGAGAAAATGGGAAAAATAAACAGGGTAAATGTGATTTTAAACTTAAATTATTGAGCATTATTAAAAACGCAGAGAGAGAGATTGAAAAAACAGAGATGGTGTGAAAGTAATAAAGTGCATGTTCAGTGGGTTTGGTCATGTTGAATAAAAAATGCAAATAAAAGGTTGGGAAAATTAACGTAAAATGCGAATGTGGAAGGACGTAGGTACCCGGTGAGACCTAGGTTGACTACCCTATTTGATATTTGATATTTTCCATCGTCGGCGCTTGGTAAAACTTCCAAATATTCATATCTTTAAAGAAAGAAACACTTGTACTGTTTTACTTATCACTTATAATTTATTACTTTGTAATTAGTAGCCTACCGGTTTCGCTTATACAGCATTATCAGGGCTAAAACTTAAACTACTCAACAATATTAAGTCAATCATCAATTTTCAGACAAATCGGTTCAGCCGCTCTTGAGTTATAAATAGTGTAACTAACACCACTTTCTTTTATATATATAGATATCAATACCAAAGTTGATAGGATTTAAATCGTACGTTCGTCATTGAATAATAATTTGACAGCTCTTTTAGATATTTGTTATATTAGACACTTATTTTATTTGTCATTATTCTGATTTAGTTACATAAGTCCCCGTGTTGGTCTGGGCTCCTTTTGCAGAACAGACCATCTGCCTTCCTGCCAGGCAGCTCGTAAAAGGCGAGCATAGGCCGTGACATCTGACTAAGTGGTAGAGTTTCGCAGCGACTCACCCTGATTTGTACCACCGCACCAAACCATTACCACATTGCCTATCTTATCTCTATAACATATTTCCAAAGCATAATGGAGTAAGCAAATAAATACTAACGCAATGTGATATTTGTATAAACTCAAACAAAAATGCAAAACTTAATCCCTATATTTTTAGAACTGACAACACTTTGTTTATTTCAGCTCTTTGTTAAGCATATCCAATAAAATATCAAAGCGATAGTTTCAAAATTCGAAATCTAGTTTTATCCACTGAAATATAGAGTCTATTTTTAACCTAGAATGAAAGGTAGTCTGGTTGCAAATTATATGGAGATATTTTATCGGCTCTGATTTCGTGTCAGTGAGATATATTTCCATTTCCCGTGTGCGAGGTGGCAATGTGAAATAGTAGTTTTAGTTGGATTCAACAAACTTAGCATAATCTAGATAAAATGTAGTGGATATGATAATGTTTGGCTTGGTACTCAGTATTCGATTATTTCTAAAGCTGTTTCCGCTTTTATATAGCTTTTTCTAAGCACAGCAAGTCCACTATTTACTTCAAGAAAATATTTATTTGCGGAATATGAGTGTTACAAAGATGTTACAAAATTATTTCAGCGTTCCAACATATTCTGCCAACTTGTAATTTGAAAATATATATAATCCTTTGTTGCACTAAAACATAAAATATACGAGGGGAAATTCATGCTAGTGAGTATTTTATCCCAGTTTACGCAGGGTAATGGTGACAAAAACACAGGAGATTGTGCACAAAAATTTGACAAGAAAAAAAAACAAATTTGCACAACCACACAAATTGATTACAAATAATTATAAACTAAAATAAATACGTTAATTAAAACCGACTTCAAAACTAATAAGTAAAAAATAGTGAAGATTTGATATTAATTATATTATACTACCTGTTATTTATATATCCCATTTATCTACCAACAGGTTTGAGGTCGGTGCCAAGCCTTAAACCAATAATTATATTATAAGTAAGTATTAAGTTAATCGCCTCTGTGGTCTAGCGGTTCAGGTGTTGGACTTGACTGCATGAGGTCCCGGATTCGAATCCCGGGGCGGACAACAAAAGGAAAGTTTGGTTTTTCCAATTTTCTAATAAAAAAAATGTTGGTCGAGATTGGAAATGTGCCCGGTTGGCGATAGGCTTGCCACCTATCACATTGTGGGACTTAGTATCTTCGGCTAGTCGTGGGTGCCCTAGTTGTGCCTCTGCCACCCGCTTCGGGGATATGGGCGTGAAGATACTTCTTTTTTAAGTATTAAGTTGGATTGGCACTGACTTCAAACCTATTAGTAAGTAGCACATATAAGTAATAGGTAGAATATAATTAATATTAAATCTTCATTATTTTATATTGGGATATTTTCAAAAAGTATTTTTCAAATCAAATCAAAAAATATCCCAATTTCATTAAAAAAAACTGAAATTAACAAACTGTAAGACAATGATCTATATATTTACCACACATATATTGTATAACTACATAAATACAACAAAGATATAAAACAAGTATGCTATAACGACATAAAAAATAAATACATATATAATACAAAAAGACTAAAAGTAAGACTAGCAATGTTGTGATATATACTTAAAAATGTACTTAAAGTGATGAACTGTTTATTGTAGTCTGGGCTAGTTTTTCTAATAACTGAAAAAGCCTTATATTATATTGTTTTTTTGAAACTGCACCATAATGGAAGCCATATGAGAAATGTTTACAATTTAAACAATATTAAAAATGAATGTTATTATAACTTGAACCTATAGCTTTCATATTTAAATACACTTCAAAATGTTTTGTTATTTCCACAATGATTGCTTGAAATTAAATGAAATTTATTCTTTTGCACAATATGTGTGTTAAAAATGTTACAAAATTGTTCAAGCATTCCAACATATTTTATTATTATTTTGCAAGTTATATAATTCGTCACGAATAATGATGATGTCAGAATACAACTGTAACTGTATGTCATAAATAAAAAAGACAACTACATTGCTTTCCTGGTGAAACTAGTACTAGAAATACGTATAGAAAACGCACTTTCGTATGAAATACAAGACGTCAAAATTTAAAACGTTGTTTGAAGGTGAATAGTTTTGAGCGCATCAGAAGTAATTGCCTCCACGTCACGTCAAATATGGTTTTGATAACAGGTTCTGAAGTAAGTTTTGTAAGAGGAGGCCGCCTGGATATGCCTAAATTTTAAGTTAAAACGTTCTGAATTAAGATAGAACCATACACCATATATAGGTAAAATAGATACGTTGTCGAGCAAATCTACTGCTACCCTTCACTTAATACCGCATGTGTAGGATCAATAAATAATCCATGGAATAAAATATAACTCAACCAAGGGCTTTAGATAGTACTTGTGTAAAATCTTTTTTAAAATTTATCACAGGTAAAGTGGATATTAGTGTCACCTGCACTGCTAGCCACGATATCATTTCGCTGTATAATAAATTATGATAATTTAAAACCATTTTCACAAAATGGGTCTTTATATTAAAAGCTTGCGGTATACTTTTAGGAAAAAAGTGGATGTTACCAAAATAAAGTCGATATTTCTTGGGCGAAAAAGTATAGGGCTCGCCTGATGGTAAGAGATAGCCGTGGACTATAGACAAGGGCGCAACGGGGATTCTATTCCGAGAGGGGCAGCCGAAAAAAAAATCCTGCACCTTAATTCTTGTTTTAATCATGGTTTTTATAGTGTGAAAGGTGGGGTAATAATTTGAAATAAAATATAGCAACCAGTAATAGCTTTATTTGACAAATATTTTTCACAAAATATTACGAAAACTTTACTTTCTTATCCACCCTTAACATAATATATAGTCCGTTGAAACGGTTTTCGGTCATTCAGACAGTTGCAGTTCTATGTGAACGCTCTTCTTGTAAGCATGTCACAGTCTTATGGTCGAGGTGTTAGGCCAATTGTGCAAACCTACCCTACACTCCGGTCCAAAACTTGACACTGATATTATGGTGGCAGGAGTAGTCAAGGAGGTGTATCCTTACCCGGTTGAGTTGCAACATGGTACTCTACCATTACTAGTTTTGCTGCTAATGACTCATTTAACCTTTACTCGCCTCTTATGAGCTGGATGATAGGAATGCAGGTCTAGTCTACAAAAGAGACCCAAAAAACGGAAATTTAGTAATAATTTTTTTTACTGGTTGTATAAAACAGCTATCAAGCATTACTTTCTCCACGTGTTGGTCTGGGTTTCTTGGGTAGAATAGATCATTTGCATCTCGACCTGATATATTAAAAGAGACGAGTCTCTATATAGGTCATTAGCTACTAAGACTACTTGCACTGTGCTGTGCAGGAACTTATGGAGGTGGCTATCCACCGCCTTACGTGACGTAAGGGGTAAGGTAGCTGGTATACTTCCACAATAGGATTAACGTCCCGGCCACAGGACAGCGACGCATCAACATCCACGTTGGTTAGATTAACACTTATGATCAGAAAATTCAAACGTTTGTTCGCTATCTTATCACATCAAAAAAATATCAACGTCCTAAATTAAATGACTAATAGGGGTTCCACACGGTTGTAAACACTGGTTGTATACATTGGTTTCCATCCATCTGAATTTAATCTAAATTTAATAATATTCGAAAGTTGGAAACAAAGCTTCCTCTAAAGTTACCTTTGTTGGAAGGCATATTTACAATCGTCTGGAACCAGCTTTATCTATTGTTTCGACAAATATATCATGTTGGGGTTTCTTCATCTTCGAATTTCAGAGTCAGCATTTTTTATTGAATTACATCCAAATAGGATTACATATAGATTCAACACTACAACTATTGAATATTGATGTTCTTCTTTTTTACTACATCAACAACAGTTAATGATTTTGTATGTATTTCAAGAAATCTATATATTAATACGTGATGCCAAAACTTTGGACCCCTTTTTACGAAAATTACGCGGACGCAGGAGCATAAAATTTGGCACTCTTATAGTTTATGTGTAGGAGAAGTGCAGAACGCTAATATTTTTAATAATAATGCTAATAAAATACATTAAAATTAATAAATAAAACATTACACACATTACCATGTATTTGACAAACACAAACAAATATATTAATGATAACGATAAAAGATCACAGATGGCGTACTAAAAAGTTTGGAAACTAAGTAGTTGGTCTTAAGAAATGAAGATGGCGTTCTTATTAACAAGATATTAAAATTTATTATGGTCGAATTTCGACCAGTGGGCGACCACTAGTAAGTATAAATCTCTAATTTACAAGTTTATAATTTAATTCAAAGAAAAAAGTATCTTCATGACGGTATCTCCGAAATGGTAGACATAGGTAAACCCAGGGCATCCACGACTAACCGAACCCTACCCCGTCAATTTAAATGACGATTTTTCTTTTCAGAACAGCTTTTTAACATTGACCATTTCTAAAACTTAGAATAAGGCTCACAATGTAAAGGTGATAAGACTATCGTCAACCGAACGCATATCTAATCCCGGGCACGTTGTTTGTTTTACAAAACTGTAAAAACTCAGTTTATTTTTTGCTGGTCTATCCGTAGATCGAACCCGGGATATGATATCACATGATATATGCTGAAGCCAATGCCAAATGTAAAAATAAATGCAACTGCCTGCTAATTTGGTACGGTCTAATATTATTTTTGGTGTTCATCATTATCATCGTCCTAACGTTAATCCCCGGATGTAATGATGTGCTAAATCACTCACAATTACAAATCAACAAATCCGCAGGTACGGATGCGAATACGGATTTCTGGTGTCGGATACGGATACGGATCTTAATTTTCATACTCAATGGGTCTCGGTATTGGATCTTGAAAAGGTTTGCGTTGTCTCGCTGTAACAGTATTTCAACTAACATGTTTTTTTTGTCAGAAGACAGCGAATAAGCAGATGATAAGACACAAACAGTGCCTATAGACACCATAGATGTCTTAAGATTACCCTAAATGTCGGAAACAGATATTTTTATGTTCTCGGATATCCGCGTATTCGCCACGTCACTACTAGGCATCCCCTTTCCACTTTCTTCTCCAGAATGCGTCGTCTTCAAAATCCTTGATGGAAAATCATTGGCACACATCTTGTTCCACAACATCCAACCAACATTTTTTGACTCCACCTTTTTTACGTGTTCTTATCCGTTTTATGGCTTCGAGGCACTTCTTCCTCACGTATCTTGCCGGTTTTCAAAAAACACATCAGTAGGTATCTATTTGGTGGATTTCCTCAGATTATCAGCTATATTACAGACATGGAGGTTGCAAGCGTTACTTTAGCATCTTCAGAAGTTTTATCATTAATAAATTTCTTCTTTCTCGGAATTTAATATTATTCCTGATTTTATGAATTACGTGTGACATTTACATACGATTTTTACTCATAGGTAATTTGCAATATTCAGTTCAACAAAGTTTTAACAATAAATTGAAGAAAGCCGGCGATCAATCGGTACTTTCTACGACGAAGAAGCGCGAAAGTTATGGTTCTGTTAACAGTATTAATGATAGGTATTTGTAGACTTTGCGCTTCGTTACACCGTATGGTGTCTTTTTTATCTTAAAAATATTCAGATTTTTCTCTTTCCTTTTACACATAGTAGCGTTATGTTTTTCGTATGTATCTTCCTTTTGATTTACAATTATTTGCTGTGACGGCCAATGTCAACATGCAACCCTAGATCCAGGGCAGAATTACTCTTGAATATCGATATTATGAGTATTGTACATTATATTTTTGGTATTTTTGAACAATGTTCTAGTGGATTATTAACATTCAGTTACAAATAAATTCAACGAATCCGATAATATTATTTATTGTTAGTTATTAACTAAATGTTATTAATTCACCAGTATTGTTATTATTATAATTTATTAACAATTGTATCATGTTTTCTAAGTTTATGCATTTAAAATTAAAACTGTTAAAGTAAAAAAAAATCCCAAAGAACGGTGGTCTTACTACTTAACTATCAGCGGTCAGGGAGACAGACTGAGGAATCTTCGCACAAGGCAGGCCGTCCCAAAAATTGCTGCCTTCTGAATTCGGCTCTTGACCCAGGGTCGCAGAGTCTCTTAAGAGGTTGGTCGAGACTCTTCGCAATAAGACCATTTACTGAAACGACTATCGGGACAATTGTTGTTGAGACAACATCCCACATGTAGTTCACCTCGTGAGCCAAGTCTATGTATTTTGACAATTTTTCCTTCTCAGCTTTCACGAGGTTAACGTCGCATGGAACAGATATCAACAAGAAAAGCCCGGCGCTACAACTCATTTACCAGCACGATGTCAGGCTTATTGGCGACAATAGTCTTTCTTGTCTTTATTTTTATTGTTATTATTTCTAAATGTACCTTAAATGACATACTCCATTCCAATTTTCGATGTTACATGAATCGAGCTTCGGAAGTAACCCTATTGATCGTCCATAAGTTTCGAGTTTGATTCTCGACATAGACAGGCCCTTATAAGATGAATACAGATGTTTTTACTACGTTTGGTGTATGGTTATTTATTCCTAATTAGTTTTTCTATGTATTAGTGTCGTTGAATCCAAAGTCAAGTTATATACCTAATTTGTGTACTATAAAGTAAGATCGGTTTGAGGTATTCGCCAAAATATATTTTCATATGTTTCTTCTAAAGTTTTTTGATATAAGTCGACGTAAAATAAAAAAATAGATAGCATTTAAAAACCTACTTACGATTAAACTACTTTACTTTTATGCATTAAACGAATGAAAGAAGCTCAAGCATTTCTTGGAACGTTGTCGTCGCTTTAGTCGGATTAAGATTTTAAGCTTCTCATTACGCCCTAACCGGAATATGACAATGACTAATACGTAATTGTTGTTAGTTACGTTAATTAAAAATTTAATGTAATTTATAAGCTGAAGCTGTATTTTAAAAAAAATCTGGAGTTAACTAACCATTCCTGTGGTGGTCCAACTCGATGTAATAGAATAGACCATCAGCCTTTCTGTCAGGCAGTTCGCAGGAGGCGAGCAATGGTTAAAATATGGGTCATCACTAACAAGTCCACTGCTGGTAGAGTACTGTACAGCAGCTTGCCCGGGTATTTATTTATTTATTCCTGCCAGTTTGGCGCAACTTTCATACAAAAAAATAAAAAAAATAAGTTTGCTATGTTTTTTATTCGCCCAAATCATATGACACTAGTTGCCGTATATCTGAATGCCTTTAGACTTACTTTCAAATTATACGGGTTACACTTTTTCAAGTAAACTTTATACAAATTCGGTTTTGCTATGTATGTATGGAAGTCTCGCCTCTTATTACGTAGTATTTATATACTCTTTGATTCCTGCGGCCATAACAACTGTCCTGTTTCGATCCGGTGGGTAGGGTAGCCCGTAGACTTGCACAATAGGCCTAACATCATGACCACAGGACAGCGCTGTATCAGCAATGCCTATGGTGTCTATAGGCTACGGTTATCTCTTACCATCAGGAGAGCCGAGTGCTTGTTCTCTGACCTCTTCCATAAAAATAATCTTATAGCCTTTATAGTTTAGTGTTCTTGTGTTGGCGTTGACTACAAGAAGTCCCGCTACCTATTCCCGGGTCGGGCAACTTGAATGTTTTTTTTTTAAATTTTCTATTAAAAAACCAACGTTGCTTAGAATCGGATAAGAGAGTGGCTTTAGGTTGCTACATATCACGCTATGGGACTAGGTATTAATAGAGATTAGTTGATATTAAACTGTCTTTGTTAGTACCTACTTTTGGCTAATCGTAGGAGCCATAATTATATCTCTGCTTACCTCTTCTTGAATACGGGCGTGAAGATATCTACTTAGAAGCAATCTGTTGGACAGCTCTAGTTAAATCTACTACTAAAAAATACTAAATGATAGTAGGATGATGTAGTAATCATGCATAATAGGACCACTCCACACAGTAGCGGTTTTAGAAATAGCAGCGCCCTGGGCGTAATTTATACGGCACCCCCTACATGAAATTCAAAACCATACTAAAAGATAAATAATATATAGCGTACAGGATCTGACGCCCCTTTACATCTTGGCGCCCTGGGCGGTTGCCCGACCGCGCCATACCCAAACGCCGTCTCTGACTCCACATTAAAATAAGTCTAGAATCTGGTTATATACAGAACAAAATATCGAAAATAAAAATATGGCTGATTTTTGACCGTTTTGTTAGCAGATTTGCTATGTTTGCTATGCATATATTAGACTTGTTATATAAACTAAAAATATAGTATAACCTATTATAGCAACTTACCCAATATCTGTGCGTAGGATTGCAGCTTCTGGAAATGAATGAAATATATCGTTAGTACCCTGTTACTACAATGTGTATTTTTTTAAAAGTAAATGTTGAATTATTGCAAGAATACTATACGGATAAAAGCCAAAATAAAAATTAATTGTCCCGAAAAGACATATCCGTAAATCTAAGAACTGTCTCGACGTCTATTTTCAAACAAAAAAATAGACATCTAAATCGGTCCATTCGTTTAGGAGCTACGATGGCAAAGACAGACATGAGACAACACATAAATTTTAAAATAACACAAATTATAAAATATAAATTAAAAGTTTACTCTCACATAACTAATTTTGATTTAGCATAGCTAAAATATAGTAGTCCTTATTGTTTAATGAATGAAAATTAGATTTTGCGATATATGACGATATAATGCCTCTGTGTTCAAGTGGTCCAGGTGTTGGACTTGACTTCATGAGGTTCTATTCCCAGGTCGAGCAACATAAATAAAATTTGGTTCTTCAAATTTTCTATTAAAAATAATGTTGCCCGTGATTGGAGATGTGCCCGGTTTGGCTAAGGGCTTGCCAACTATCACACTATGGGACTTAGTGTCTTCGGCTAGTCGTAGGTGCCCTGGTTATGCCTTTGCTTACCTCTTCGGGGATATAGGCGTGAAAATACTTTTAACATTGAAATTGAAGTGGGTGGTAACCAGTTTAACTGTTGTTAATTGTTATATGAAGTTTTTTGACAAAAACTGGTATAGATTATGTTAAAGATAACTGCAGCATTAACTGATACCGAACCGACTGATAAAGACCTATCAAATATGTGTAAGTATCACCGACCACTTTTTTCTTCTTTAGAAAGATATAATATATTCATTACAAACAAACCAATACATCAACACACGTGGGTCGATTCAAATAAATGTCTCAAGCCTTTCTGAAGAAGAAAGAAATGTAATTACGAGATACCTACAGTTTTTCGATAGGTCATTAATAGCTACAGCTACCTTAGGTGTTTTAATTTAAAGTTAAGATTCTTCACAGTATGATTTTTCACAGTTTGATACAGATATTTCTATGCGAGGGATAAGGTAGCCGATATTTTCTGTGAATATATAATTCGCCGTAAAACTACAAAAAACCGGTTTCAATTTCAATTATTAATTCAACTGCATGTACAATCATTAAGTATTTTTTCTGAATTTCATGGGATTTCGGCATCAAATCTAGACTTTGCAACGATTTAGCACCTTGGAAGTACGCTAAGTAGTAATTATATTCTCTTTGGTACGCTATCTCAAATATAAATGTTTTTTTTTTTTAAATCGGTTCAGAAAAAACGGAGTAATCGATTAACATACATTAGAAATATAGGAGTCGAAGATCCTATCTCATATCTTAGATAACCTTTCTCTTAAAAGCTTACATCCAAATCTCACAATGAAAGTCCATCAAAACCATAGAGGAAATGTCTAATGGTATTTAGTTTTTAGCAAACAAATGACCAAATGACAAATGTTTCATAAAGTAAGTTAAATAAATCAAAAAAGAAATCCACGTTTGCATTTTAAATAAAACTTAGAGATAGAAAAGAAATAAAAGAAAAAATCAATAAAGGCGAGTGTAGTATTTGAGTATGCAATTAAATATGAAGCTGCGCCCGCAGCCTGGAAAACATCGGATAGCTTTGATCAATTGTTTAAACTAGAACACGAATCTAGAAGTTAGAGTTAGAGTGTGAATGTTACGCAATTTAATTACCTCAGCTCGACCCTTTCTAAGTACATCAGGTTGATATTCCTTGCATATGGAGAACAAGGTTTCAATTTCAATTTTTTTATTTGTAGGAGTAGGCACAGTAGTTTTGAAGTTAAAGCATCTTCACGCCCACATCCCCGAAGAGGTAGGCAGAGGCACAACCAAGGTACCCATGACTAGCCGAAGACACTAAGTCCCACAATGTGATAGGTGGCAAGCCTATCGCCAACCGGGTACATTTCCAATCCCGAGCAACGTTATTGTTATTAGAAAATCGAAAATACCACATTTTCTTCTTGTTGCCTGACCCGAGATGCGAACCCGGGACCTTATGAAGTTAAGTCCAACTCCAGATCGATAGGCGAATATTTTTTTATTTCTATGAACACAAAATTATACATTCTAATCATACTGTCCATTCACATAAACATACACTAACATATCTTTCGCCATGGCAGGCAGGTATAGGCGTCACGAATCCTATAGGCCCGCATAGTTTTCTTCACGTTCATTACACATTACCTGTGTGCATCTTAATCATAAATAGATTTTTATGACCTATTTAACCTATGCTCGCTTCTTAGCAGTTGACAGGCAGAGTAGCAAATGGTATATTCCACACAGGGAACCCAGACCAACGCAGGGACCAAGAGTAGCAAATGGTCTATTCCACACAGGGAACCCAGACCAACGCAGGGACCAAGTCCATGGTGTCTAGAGGCTGCGAATGTTTATTACCATTAGGAAAGTCATGTGATTTTAAGCATCACTATAATATAAACTGGAAATAAAAAAAAAACGCAACCTACCATAAAGTACCGAAATTGAAGAGTTATTCAATACCCATCCAGTTGTGATTATGATCAAAGCCTGTGCCGGAATGGAAACATCGGATCGAGCCAAATTGAATTGAGAGGTCGTTCCTATAAATATATTAAAATGTTGCAACGAACCGTACTAGCCCCTTGGTATAAAACCTTAATGTTGTGGATCCAGGTCACTTTAAATTTATGTTTAGACTGCGGAAAGTACCTAAATAAGTTATGTAAGATTAGTATCCGCCCGCTACCTTACTTGTGTGACTTTTCAAAGCACTATCATTGTGCTCAATTGAAGATAGTTGCTATTATTGAATTTTAATTAGATTTAGCTAAACCTTTAGGCTAGACCTATTTTTAAATACTGAAAATTATTTAAGTAACAAAGAAACAGTTGATTTTTTTTGTAGATCTCAGAAGCGCTTATGTCTATGTTATAGACACATTATTAAAATTAAATTAAATGAATATTTTGCTGATTATAGTTTCCTTTCTACACTGTTTCAATATATTATAAGCACTTTTTTAAGTTTTGATTAATTTCTTCTTTATGTCCTTCTTTCTTTCTTCTCTGTGTGTGATTTCTAGTTGTTTTATTTTTTAATGATGAGAGGTAAGTTTTAATCTGTCTTTTTATTTCTTCTTTCTTTCTTTATCCTTTGTGCGTGCGTGCGTACGTGCGTGCGTGCGTGCGTGCGTGCGTGCGTGCGTGCGTTTGTGCGTGCGTGCGTGCGTGCGTGTGTGTGTGTGTGTGATTTCTAGTTGTTTTATTTTTTTAATGATGTGTGGTAAGCTTTAATCTGTCAATTATTTTTTTCTTTCTTTCTTTGTCTTGTGAGTGATTTCTAATTGTTGTATTTTTTTAATGATATGTGGTACGTCTTGATCTGTCAATTAACTTCTTCTTTCTTTCTGTCTTTCTTTCTTCTGTGTGTCTGGATTTAGGATTCCTGTTAACTTATCTGTTAGAGTACTAGTAGAGGCGCTGTTAAAATTTTCATACAACGAACATTACGGTTACGGTAGGGAGGGAGTATAGTGTTAACATGTATAAAATTACTGATTTAAAAATTTGGTATAATATATGATTTGAGACCGAAAATCTTGTGATATAAAAGTTGCACAAATAGATATTAATCAAGTTTCTAGTAATAACAGGTAGATTAAGAAGTATGGGAATTCTTAAATAGATATCAGTTCAATCGGAAAACTGTAATATTTAGTTGGAACGAAACAGAAAAACATGCGCACGCCGTGACAACTTTTCGTGAGATTTTTTGTCGTCTAGCCCCCTTTCGTAACGCGCAATAAGGAACTTTGTTCCAAAAATAAACAGCGGTATTTCCAGTGACGCTTGTGACAGAAAGAAAATTAAAAGTTTAACTAGCCTGTAACAAAAACAATAAAACAAAGGATTTACAGATAATAAATTATTGAATGTTTAAATATTTCGAGGGGCGCCAGACGTGAACGACGCGGGCGAGTAGTTATGAATATTTAAAACATATTTCTGTTTTTGTTTCCGCTATCTGAAACTGAATTCATGCTTCAGGTATTCAATACTTGTTTATTATTATAAAAGTGATATTGTTTTCATATAAAAACGCGAATATTCACATCAAGTCTACATGGAATAGTTCACTAAAATATGAAATGTTTGTTTGATGTGAATATCTCTGTTTGTATTACATAAAATGTATGAAAGATAATTTAAAAAAAAACGTTACAAAAAATGAAGTTCATTTATTTCTATAAATGTAAAGAAATAAAAAATTTTGCCCCAGACAGGATTTAAACCTGTACCTTTTCGTCTCAAGCCGACGAATGTTCTAACCATTTGAGCTACTGAGGATTCAAATTCTTACACGTTAACGCGGGTAGTTATGTCCTATATATGATACACATTTCTGTGTACCTACCTACTAAATGAGTTCATAATTACAGATGAAATTCACATTTGTAATGGCCATAATCGTTTCTCGCAAGGTATGTTTATTTTAGCACTTGCCCTGTGCTGGGGCTAATTTCTACAAATTTTAAAGAAAGAAAAAATTTGCCCCACGACAGGATTTGAATTTATTTGGTTTCCCTAACCTTTCACACCTCATCACATCTGTCTTATAGGTACGTTCCTATATCATAAATTTTATTTTATTTTATTTATTACTAGCCAACCGTACGAAATTTTTCTCAATTGACGTTAACAGCTCCTAGCAGTTTGCGTGAGAAAAAATAAAGTTTATACACTAAACAAGAACAGGATAGTAATGAACACTGTGAGTATGGCGAAAGGAATACCTAAGTAAGATTTTGCTGACTTTAGGAGCGAGTCATTGTAAAAGTCTTCTACGTAGTCGGGGTTCAGTGAGAAACATACCATAGTTTCTTTCGATAATTGGGATTAATCAGTACCTATACATTTAAGTATTTACCACTTTAAGACTTGCTACCACTGCTTTACCTACTACTACTGCCATAACGTAAGTTCTTGCCGTTGACGTGTTGCGGCTCGGGTTAGGTTAAAACTTAATTTTGCTCGAGGTCTAACATCCCGGCCTCAGATTGGCATGAATGTAGCGTACATTATCATCTTTGGTGTCTCTAGATGGCGAGATTTTTTTACCATCAGGAAATCCGTCTAAATATTTGTCTTCCAATATCATTTTTTTTCTTGCACAGGTCCCCCGCGTTATCTACCGCCACAACGACAATGTCGTATTCCGGCCTGGAGGGTAGGGTAGCCGATAGACTCTCATAATTGGCGTAACACCCCGGACCACAGGACAGCAACGCACCTACTAAATCTATGGTGTCTAAAGGCTGCTGTTGTCTTTTACCATCAGGGGAACCGAGTGCTTGTTTGCTGCCTTTTGCCATTAAAGAGTATTTAGATATTTAAAAAATAAAATTAATGTGGTAGGATACCTTTAAGAATAATTGATTTTCTCATAATGTGGATGTCCACAGATTGGGACCGGATTAACAGCTGGAATTTCCATTAAA
>NJDC01000126.1:0-16389 GCA_002245475.1 Calephelis virginiensis
CTGAGGCCACGATGTTAGGTCTCGAGCAAAAGTAAGTTTACCGGCTACCTTACCCTCCAAACCGGAACACGTCATGACGTTATGGCGGCAGGTATAGGTGAGGCGGTGGTACCAATCCGGGTGAGTCGCTGCGAAACTCTACCACCTAGTCAGATGTCATGGTGTTAGTGACGATAAGCATATGCTCGCCTTTTACGAGCTGCCTGGCAGGAAGGCTGATGGTCTATTCTGCAAAGGAGCCCGGACCAACACGGGGGATCCCTGCTATGATCCGGGTCTCCTGTGTAGAATAAATCATCTGCAACAAGACCACTTGTGTTAGACTGGTCTATTCCAGCCGCCATAACGACTATGACATATTCTGGTTTGGAGGGAGAAGGTTGCTGGTAAACTTGCACAGTTTGCCTAACATCACGGCCATAAGATAACGTTGATGTCACAGTTATCTTTTACCATCAGGAGAGCTGTGGGCTGCTTTGCTAACTTGTCACACGAAATTTTCAACTGATACGGATGTCGTATACCTAACTCGATCTTTTGGCCTGTATTTTGGTTCATTTATGCGATATTTGATCTGATAATAAAAGAAAAATTCTTTTGTTCCACTACTATGATGGAGTAATTATAGAGTAGTGTTTTCCCCGTCTTGGTCCGGGCTCCTTTGCAGAATAAACCAACTGCTTAATGCCGGGCATCTCCAAAAAGGCGAGCACGGGCTTATCGTCACTAACATCGTGTCTTCTTACTAGGTGGTAGAGTTTCGCACCGACTCGCCCGGATTGGTACCACCAACTTATTTAGTTCGGGCGCCATAACGTCAGTGCCTGCCGTTGACGTGTTCCGGTTCGGTGGTAGCCGCTAAAAATATTTTTGCTGGAGGCCTTCATCCCGGCTTCAGGTTTGCAACGCACCATTACCACCTTTAATGTCTCTAGGCAGCGAGAATTTCTTACCATCGGGAAATCCGTCTGCTTGTTTGTCTTTCAATATCATAAAAAACACACAGATATTTTATTTAACAGTTGTTATTATCCTCATTTCTACGGACTCTATCTGGTAGCAGATTCTAGTCGATTTGACACCAAACGTCACAGTTATGATAAGAACGTGGTGATACTAACGGTTGTGTCTGGTGCCCGGCGTTCCATGCGGATCTCGACAAGGCTTCGGTCATAGTTGAGCACGCGCTCGTCGTTGTGGTACCAAAAGATGTAGGCGGGCTCCTCAAGCGCCTGAGTAATCACACACTTCAGGCTCACCGTGCTACCCGCCTTCACATACAGGTCGGATTCGCCAACAATCTCAATCTTTGGCACTGAAAATATAAATTTTGATACTGAATTTCTGTCATGTTAATTGTAAATAATCCTACTAATATTATGTTTGTTACTCCTTCACGCAAAAAGTGCTGAACAGATTTTACTGAAATTTGGCACACACATAGAAGGTATCTTAGATTAGCATATAGGATCGTTTTAATCCCGAAATAATGTTCCTGTGGGACCATTAACTACGTAGGCAATGTGGGCAACCGCTAGTACTTTCTATAAAGTAGCTTCGTAGTATTGAAAATAACAAGCTCATTAACTTCTCTATGGTAAGACAAACATGGCTTAGAAAAGTTTAGAATTTAAAATACCGTAATAATTACATAGATATGATAACGTTTTATTCATTACAGTTAGGTTAACTAAACTTCGTTCCAACATTTATGCCCTTACTAATAAAAGTTACGCGCCTTTTGATCTGGCATGTAACTTAATTTTTTGTTAGCAAAATTGAATTTAGACACATCAACAGGCGCATAACTTTTATTAGTAACGGGTTGGTTTTTTTTTATTAACTAAAGTTGGGTTAACTACACTTAGGTAAAAAAAATACCTTTTAAGTTCAATAATTATTTTAACGTATGACGTTTTTTTACTGTGATAGTATGGTTAGAAATATTATCAAGTTGAATTTTTATTGAGACATATTTTTGTATGTAACACATTTAATACCAAATAAATTGTCGGTACAAAGCCAAACCTTCTTTTAATTTGTCAATTTAATTAGTGGTAAACTGTATATTAGATTATTATGGTTTACCACTATATTTAACACTACACCACATATTCATACAATAGGCGAAAATCTATTTATACCTTTGCGTTTTGATTTCGGTATGCACTCGGTGTGCCATCATTTGTGGTTGCAACACAGATACGATCGATGTAATAGCGTTTTTTCATTTTTAAACAATAGGTTATCGTGCAATTTGTAAATGTTATTGTGGTTTATATTAAATCAAAGTATTTACTAAATATGACAAAGAACAATCATAGACTACTAGCTGTTGCCCGCGTGGTAAATGGTCTCACAGGATCATTTTTTCGAGATAAAAACTATCTTATGTATTAATTCAAGTTACCCTCTAGGTGTGTGCCGAATTTCATGAAAATCGGTTGAGCGGTTTTTGCGTGAAGGAGTAAAAAATAAACATACCAACTTTCGCATTTATAATATCAATAGGATAGGATATTATTATGCTGTGTTTGATGTTCCCTTGGAAGTTTGTAGTTATAAGAAATTTCACATGCAAAAACCTAAATTGAAAAAAAAATTAACACTTACTGTTACTATTCAAATGATTCAATCAAAATCAAACGATTTTATTTGTTTTAAAAACGTGCATTATTTTTGCGATCACAAGATTAGAAAGAAATTGACATAGACAGAGGTAATTATAACACTAAAGGCACACATCCCTATCGTATATTGACGCACTGCACGGCTGTAGGTATTTAATTCAAAAGCAGGGCTAAGTTAAACTACTGTATATTATATAAAGCTACAATTTATTAACTACACTTGAATTTTCCACAATATGTTTTTTATTATTATATTTTAGCAAACTTTTTTAAAATTATTATGTTCAAGCATCATCAGGGCATAGAATAGTGAAACCGGTTATCTATAAAAATATATTGTGGAAAGTACAAGTGTAGTTAATAAATTGTTTCTAGAATGAAATTTCACTAAGCACCGACGATAAGATGTATAGAAACTACATTAAGATGGTAATGTAAGAACTACATTAACTTGTTATTACGATAAATAATTAGATATTGCTTAAAAAATAGCCAAGAAAAAAATCCATTTCTTTCAAGAAAGCACAACTTCATCTAGAAAGATCTAAATACAGGTCTTACCAACGACGTTAAGTTGGACGAAGTGACTCATCTTAGGTTCGGTGCCAACCTGGCACTCGTACACGCCGGCGTCCCGCGCCTGTACATACTTCACCTGCGGATAGAACACATCACCATTTTTATGGATGTTATTAAAGCACCCCTAAACAGACCTTTTTTTTGACAATCACTTACACACTGACACTGGACCTTATGATATATAGCTGGTATACCTACTAAGAACCAACAATTATAACCTATCTAAGATTGAGATCATAATATTTGAGGTCAGCTGCCAGATAACTGCTGTTATATTTCAATAATTAATAAAAACATTTTAAAAAAATACGGGACAGTTCGCAAACCACTCATGACTAGACAACAAAAGAATTATAAATGAGGAAAAAAATACGTTTTACTGAATTATAGCCCAATTCAGCTTTGGTTTTTAACATTTTATACTTTTCCAACGGGCACTTTTTTAGCAAATGGGATAAATGGTCTCCTATCTATATCTCATTGTATCTAAATTTAGTTGACTGATAAATTAAGATAAACTAGGTGTTATGTTGGAAACTTTATCATTCTCTTAATCTAGTTTTCAGGAACACAGAAACAAATAAAAATCTGCAATCGCTTAATTGAGAATCGGTAAGGATGTGCATATCTGTAGAAGCTGTGAAGAATAGACCACAAGTCCCTCACCTGCAGTGTCCAGGTGTCAGTGGCTTCCACGAGGAACGCTTGAAACCTCTCATCCGCGATAAACGTGAACCGGTCGACAGTAAGGATGTGCGCATCTCGTCGCCTGATCCACGAAACTGATTTGTTACTTAACTGTCGGACCTGGAAAAATCATTAATGTCACTTAGTAATCAGTTACAAATAAAAAAAATCAGTCTTTTATTCTGTTGACATTCAAAAATGTAAGATCTGCATGTACTTTGGGTTCCGTACCGCGAAAGGAAAAACGGAACCGTTTTATTATCAATTTGTTTTCCATCCGTCTGTCAAGACCCCTTTTCTTAGGAACTTGATATCCAATTTTCAAGTCTACTGTTCCTTAGACCTGTGAAAAAACAAACTTCTAAGCCAGCGCAATCAAAAGACAGAGCCGTTCATGCCACAAATGATCGAAACTCGGAAGGCGTCAAAACCTACAGGGTACTTCCGGTGTACTCATTATCTTGAATTTTGGTACGAAGCAACGTCTTATAGCATACATAAAGTAAATGTTGCGGAAACCATACATTTTTATTAACATTATATCATAAAAAAATGTTATGATGGGTAAACTTGACTTTTATACCTACAGGTTTGCACAGAACCTTCAGTTTGCGAATCCAACTTTTAATTGGCTGGTTTTTCTATTTTCTATTGACATTTAAAAACGTAGGAAGTTCTACTCGCTTTTTGTTGGTGTTAAATACCTTTCAAATCAAAATTAAGAAATAAAACAAAAAACGTTTTTTGCAGTACTTGATTACAAAAATGTGGGTAGTTAATGTAGCCTTTTAAGTACGAGATACTTTATTTATTCTATTCTATACGAGATTTTTTTTTATTCTTTTTTATTGTAGACGTATCTCTAGCTGTAAATAGGTTATTTAAGTTAGAGATTGACCGATTAGAGTACTGTTATTGAGGTAATTCTTGAATAGTAGTAATGTTCGTCTAGTTACTAATCTAGAATAGATTCACTATTCTTTAAAAAATAGATTTAGAATCACTATCTTTTATTTAAAATAGATTATTGACATTAGACGTTATCTATAAACTTTAAAGAATTTTTTTTACCCCAGACAGGATTTGAACCTGTAATCTTTCCTCTCAAGCCGACGAATGCTCTAACTATTTGAGCTATTGGGGATTCAGGTCCCGTGGTAAAATTTGTAATACCGTCATTTACCGCTGACGCGGTTGACGTTATAATATATACAATAATACTCATACATTTAACATTGCAGTCAGTTTTTATACTGACTTTTAATTGATTAAATTAAAGTGACTTTAATTTTTAATAGGGTATGAAAACATAAAAGTTAACATCTTTAGAGCCGACAAAAGATTACTCCTTCAACGTTGTCATTTTAATCGTATTATGCGTCAAGCGTCTCACTATTTCAGACTGATATCTGATGTATCTTACCTTACAAGGGAGGTAGGCGTGCGTGCCGAGTTGCGCAGTGATATTGTTGGGGGCAGCGGGGTCGAAGTAAGGTCCAGTATAAAGTCCTACGTAGCTGCGTGCGCGACGGGCTCCTGTCTCCCCGCATGACAGCACTGGAACAACACCACACATATTATTGACATATATGACAAGCACTCGGGAATGTAAATACAGTATTGTAACAGCCCTGTTTTTAAATTAATACCTACAGCCGTGCTATGCGTCAACACGCAATAGGGCTACGCTAACAACTATATTTCAGTGCTATAAGTATATTTGCCTATTTGATTTTTTCTAATTTTGTGGTTGTAACGGTTGCATTTTGTTAAAACAAATAAAAAATGTTTGATATAACAACTTATATAGCCCTGATGATGCTTGTGTTCGCTACACAACCGGTTGGCTGACCTATAAAAATAAAAAATAAAAATATATTGTGGAAAGTACAAGTGTTTGTCAATAAATTGTATCAAGAATGGAATTCCACCAAGTACCGACGATAAGAAGGATAGAAATTAAAAATTGTTTGATTAATGGAAAGGTTTCAATGAAAATGCTTGTGTTGATTCCTGATGGTAAGAAATTCACGCCGCCTAGAGACACCAAAGGTGGTATTGGTGTGTTGCCAACCTGAAGTCGGGATGTTAGGCCTCGAGCAAAAGTATGTTTACTGGCTACCTTACCCTCCAAACCAGAACACGTCATGACGTTATGGCGGCAGGAATTGGTAAGGCGCTGGTACCAATCCGGGCGAGTCGCTGCGAAACTCTAGCACCTAGTAGTATGTTACGGTCTTAGTGACGGTAAGCCTATGCTCGCCTTTGATGAGCTGCCTGGCAGGAAGGCAGATGGTCTATTTGGGATGGTATGGGATGGTATATTCTGCAAAGGAACCCGGACCAACACGGGGGAAAACTTATATTTCTACTTTTATTATTTATTATTATTTTTTATATTAGAATACTTTATACTTTTACTTTTAAATTGGCTGACTTATCTAAATTTAAGCGAAATTATTTATTATGTAAAAACAACTCTATATAGATATATTCAAAATACATTCGGATTTCTGAAGCTCGACGATTACAGCCGAAGCGCATAATTGAAATAGTACTACTATGTACTAATATTTTAATAGATATTCATACTGAGCAAATTTTTTTTTTCTTCAAAATACATTCGGATTTCGGAAGCTTGACAAATATAGTCGATGAGCATAATTTAAATAGTACTACTGTACTTAATTAAATTTCAATAATTCAATTTTATGCAACATCTTTACTGAAGTACGTAAGACTTTTAAATAAATAATTTCAACATCTTTGTCTACGTCCATGCACTCGTAGACTTATTAGTTGACTATATTATCTGAAATATCTCCATATAACAAGGATAAAGAAACAATGTTCAGATTACCGAGACGACAACATATTATCATTATGCACTACACAACTTAGCATAATAATATTACTATGTTATAGGCAATATGTCAAACGACTTTTCCCTCGTCGATGTCACGTTAATATTATGAGTATCTCTCGTCGACTTGCAGGCGTAGCATGTGCCTATAGAGAACATTTTTTAATAAATTACATTACACTCGTCTACAGCTTAGTAGCTACTTGCATATGTCTAAATTACATGTATCACTTAATTATAACTGCTAAATCTTACTGTAACGTTATTACATGAGCAAAAAACATACGTTAGACTTCTAAAGCGGAAATTAAACACTGGAAAAACATTTTTAGGCCTAAACTAACAGTCTTAACTGACAAGTAAAGGTAAACTGTGAACTGTAGTTAAAGTTTTTTGATGTATTTGAAATTTCTCTGTATTTGATGCACAATAAAGAGTTATTGTATTGTATTGTACTGTAATTACAGAGGTTTTTTCGATTGGATTATATTTCTATCTTTCGCTAGCAAAAGATTCAAGCAAAGTATGTAGTATTTGCAAAGATATGGTATATTCGTTTTAACTCGAGTTGGTGGTGTTTTTTTATGATATTGGAAGGCAAACAAGCAGACTGATTTCCTGATGGTAAGAAATTTCCGCCGCCTAGAGGCACCAAAGGTGGTAATGGTGCGTTGCCAACCTGAGGCCGGGATGTTAGGTCTTGACCAAAAGTAAGTTTACCGGCTACCTTACCCTCCAAACCGGAACACGTCATGACGTTACGGCGGCAGGAATACGTAAGGCAGTGGTACCAATCCGGATGAGTCTCTGCGAAACTCTACCACCTAGTCAGATGTCACGGTGTTAGTGACAGTAAGCCTTTGCTCGCCTTTTACGAGCTGCCTGGCAGGAAGGCAGATGGTATATTCTTCAAAGGAGCCCGGAACAATACGGAGAACAGACTATCTGCCCTCCTGCCCGGCAGCTTACGAGAGGCGAACAAAGGTAAACAGGTCACTACCGACAAGACTTCTGGTGGAAGAGTACTGTCCAACAACTTGTCCGGGTGGGGATTGAACGTCTTACTTATTTCTGTCGCGATAATGACAATGTCATACTCCGGTTGGAAGGATAACGTAATACTTGCCCAATTAGCCTAACACCCTGACCAAAAGACACTGATCTACATATAACATCTGTATTATGGATAGGCGCGTTGTGGCATAAAAAGAACTACGAGTATGTGGCATGCTCTTACAATGACAAGATCAGTTTAGTAACGATAAAGCTTTTTTGGCGTCGTAGAATTGATTCTATTGTCATCTGTGTTAGGACGTCATATGAATTTATCACTATATCGTAAGCTAAGGTAGGTAACGCATCATTAACATATTTCGTGTTAAAAGGCCACGTTTAATTTTTAACTTCAACAAATCTGTCAGTTTGTCTTTAATATGATATACTCGTACCTATTGCGTCACTGGCGTTAGTCATTTAGTCAGTTGCATCCGACAAACAAAACAGCTAGATGGTATATTAAAAGCATATGTTATCATTAAATAATTTTGTCTACAAGCTCAACATACGATAATAGAATATTTGATAGACCCAGCAAAATAATATTATGCATTAATTATGTTTAACTACAGAGATGAAATTTATGCACGTTTCTAAAAATGTGTATCATACTGCGCATGCTAGTCCTCTTGAAGGGAGGAGACGTGACCCAGACTGTCACCTCTTATATCAGGAATTTACATAAAGTATTAGCTTCGTGGAATCAAACCTCAGTCTGGAAGGGGAATGTTATGAGAAGTTTCATCTTTTATGAATATAAAGTATTGAGGAAAAGTATAGTAGGTACCTACAGTCTAGTGATAATAAAAATGTTTGTGGTTTCTCTTCGTATATATACGGTGCTTTCTAACCGACCTCGAAGTAGGAAAAGGTCATATGTTCGACCCCTACAATTTGTTATATCAGTGAATAGATTTCTACGTCATTTCTAAACCGGTTTAATTTTTTTTATTTAATTTTTTTTATTTTATTTTTATGACAATGGAACGCAAACAAGCAGACGGATTTCCTGATGGTTAGAAAGTCACGTCGCCTAGAGACACCAAAGGTGGTAATGGTGCATTGCCAAACTGAGGCCGGGATGAGACCGGCTACCTTACCCTCCAAACCGGAACATGTCAACGGCAAGCATTGGCCGTTATGGTGGCAGGAATTGGTAACCAATCCGGGCGAGTCGCTGCGAAACTTTACCACATAAATATTTGAAAGAGTGTACATTCCGAGGTAGTCACATATCTGGCAAGTCTGAGTTTTTGAAGGAATACCAGAGAAATCGAGAAAATACTTAATTTTTGGGTACCTTATTGAAATCAAAGTTGAGTTTCACTGCTCTTAAATTAAATATTAATGTGTTAATATATTGTTTGAACAGTTTGATTCCATACTGTTTTATTTTTTAAGGGATTAGAAGACCAACAAGCAACATATCTATTAAATATTAACGTGTTAATACCTATATTGTTTGAACAGTTTGATTCCATACTGTTTTATTTTTTAAGGGATTAGAAGACCAACAAGCAACATATCTATTAAATATTAACGTGTTAATATATTGTTTGAACAGTTTGATTCCATACTGTTTTATTTTTAAGGGGTTAGAAGACAAACAAGCAACATATCTCTATCGAAGTTTTCGTGCTTTATATTTCAAGAGATTCCTCAACAATGGAGTGGGAGAATCAAGTTCCGAGTTGACGAAATCTCTGTTTCTTTTTTTTTATTCGCGCTCACGTTTAGTTTTAAATGATATGCGTTCCAAGAATAATAGTTCATTAGTTTTATGGTTGAACTGATCTTTATCTTCGTGTACCGGAAATAGACACATTTTTTCGCAAGACGCTTAAAACCCCAGATTCAACTTAGCAACGTATAACTTCAAAAAAGGAGGTTAAGCGTTCGACTCCCCCATTTTAGTATTTTAATCGACTTCCATTAATTTTCGAATCGATTTTAATTTATTTTATTTGAAAGATCGTATCGTGGTGTTCCCATTATCACCATCACAAAAGAAATCTTAAAAAATACTAATTTTTTGCAGTATGAAAAAGTTATTGTAATTTTTTTATTGCGCGCAAGTTACTTTGGTATATTTTACGTCAGTTGTGTTTTTTCCCGTCAGGAAGTTAGTAAACCAATTTTTTATCGATGTAAAAGCATTATATACTATCTACCGATATGTCTGCCTAAGCGAAACTAAATTTGCTTACACAGAAATAATGTTAGATTTGCATTGAATATCAAATGATTATGTTAGACAGACATTCAGTTCTATTTGCGGGTTAATTGTATAGTAGCTACTATCGAATGATGGATGAACTGGGCTGGGTACAATTACAAGAAGCAACATGAACAAGTTTGAAAGCAATTATTTTTAAACTGTGTACAATGATTTTTGAAATAAAAAGAAATTGTTTATTTGCGAAATATGTGTGTTAGGAAGTTGTTACAAAACGGTTCTATTTAAGCATATTAACAACATACTTTTCATATTTGCAATAAGTATTTAAATGGTTTGCAATATTTTATTAATACATAAACAAGTTAATTTATTTACCATATATTAGTGAATTTTTTTTTGCGCACACTCTAAACAAATAATTTTAAGCTATTGCTATCTCCTTTCAACTGGAGTAATAGAAAGAGACAAACACTTTTGGTGCTGTCAGATTAGTCCGTATACGACATTTTTACAGACGTTTAATCTATCACTCGGAAAACCTGGATTAAAAATATCACAACTTAACATGTCCGAACTAAGCTGACATGTCTAAAATGTTACATCTCTTTTGTTTTTGTTTCTCTTTTTTTTGTTGAACGTAAACCGGTTTGTTATCGCTCAGCTTTAGATGAATGGCATTTTACATGTTCCTAATTTCTCAGTAAATACTTCCGGATATTCTGAAATTAATTGACCTACAAATTGATTAAGTTCCCGGAATTGATGAAATGCTATCTCATTTACTTTTAAAGACTGAATCCAGTCCCTTCCCAATAGTGGACGGCCCCCATTTTTAATCAAATATAGCTTTAAATCATTTACATGTACATCTTGTAATCTTACTGTAACTACTATGTATCCTAGTGACACGATTCTTGACCCCGCGTAAGATCTCAGCAATAAGTTATCCGATTTTAAGGTCTTATTAGCAAAAACTCGGTGATAATATTCTTCACTTATTGCTGAAATCCTACTTCCGGTATCCACTTCCCAATCGGAAACCTGGTCGTCGACACTGAGTTTTACAAAATATGGTTTATTACCTTTTGCCGATAAATAAAGTTTATAGAAGTCCTCCCCTTCGTCCTCGTGGACGGCATCTACGTCACGGACCAGTTTGTTTCGTGAACCGTTATCACTATACACTGCACTATTTTCACTACGACGTGGACGCCCGGAATTACGTCCTTTACACATTATTTTTAAATGGCCGCGTTGACCGCACTCATTACACTTGTACTGCGCAAATCTGCAATTCGCCGCCAGGTGCGGTCGGCCGTAGCGTCAGCATCGCCCGGTCGCGCGGCTGCCCGCCGCGCCGCGTGCGCTGGATCGATGCAGTCCCTCGCTGGGCCCGCCGCCCGCCGCCGCGCCTGAGTCATCCACCGTTGCGCCGCTCACTTCGGCGTGTTTTTCTGCGGCTTCGAGAGCCAATGCCAACTCGACCGCTTCTTTATATTTGATGTCCTTTTAAGCAAAAATACGGGATCGCATTGACTCACTTCGTAAGCTAGACACGAATTGATCCCGTAGATTTTCCTCCAGGGTTCCTTTAAAATTGCAAGTAGTCGCCAGGTGTTTCAAATTATGCTATTACTCCGATAGCGATTTACCATCACGCTGTCTACGTAATCGAAATAGGTGGCGTTCGGCGATCTCTGATCGCTGAGGTTCGAAATGAGAAGTCACTAACTGCACTAACTCCTCAAAAATTTTTTTCCGGGTGAACCGGAGAACAAAGATCGCACATCAATGAGTACGTAGCCTCCCCCACTACCGTTATTAGCAACGGCGCACGTAAGTCGTCCTTTATTTCGTTTAACAAAATAAATTGTTCGACTCGTCGTATATACTCTGGCCACTGTTTGGAATTCACATTAAAAGGTTCTAATTTACCGATCGGCATCCTCACTAGCACTTCTATGATCTATCCTTAAAATATCTAAATTTTATCCCATCCTCGTCGCCAGTTGCAACAGCGGAACGACAATCAAACTACACGGTGGAATTCGGACTGGTTTAATTCATGTACCGACGTTATACATATGAATAATTTTATTCTACCCGCCACCTATCCTATACTAATCCTTACATACGCCAAGTCCCTTACGGGCTAGGCAGAGAGTGTCGAGTGCCAGACCTCATGATTTTATTGTTCGAAGTTAGTATTGCAGATTAGTACCATCTTAAAATACATAACATTTCAAAAAAAGTATTTCACGTTATATCACCGAAAAGATAGTCAGAGGCACAACCAGAGCATCCACGAGTAGCCGAAGACACCAAGTCCCACTATGTGATAGGTGGCAAGCCTATCGCCTACCGGGCACATATACAATCCCGAACAACGTTATTTTATTAATAAATTGGAAAAACCAAATTTTCTTTTTGTTGCCCGACCCGGGAATTGAACTGGGGACCTCATGCAGTCAAGACCAACACCTAGGCCGCAAGATCACAAAGGCGATATTTATCGTAGTAATATCAAAACAATGCGTTTTTTGTTTTATATTGACAAGTATATAAAGACCATTACATTTGTCAAATGTGATCTATTACATTGACCCAACTTTAGGTTTGTCATGTATAAACTAATCTGACAGCACTTAACGTTTTTTATCTCTTTCTATAACTATCGTTGAAAGGAGAAAGCCAAAACAGTTTTGTAAGTGCGCGACAAATTTATTACTAGTAAGTAACTATCTTCACGCCCATATCCCTGAAGGGGTAGGCAGAGGTACAACCAAGGCACCCACGACCAGCCGGAAGACACTAAGTCCCACAATGTGATAGGTGGCAAGCCTATCGCCAACCGGGCACATTTCCAATCCCGACCAACATTTTTTTATTAGAAAATTGGAAAAGTCCAATTTTCTTTATGTTGGCCGACCCGGGATTCAAACCCGGGACCTCATGCAGTCAATTCCAACACCCGGATCGCTAGACCACACAGGCGATAACTATTATTACTAGTATTGTTACGTAATAACCCTATGAATCGTATTTTTGGTATTTTTATGTTGCAGTCGTATGTAGGTGAAGGGACGGAGTGACCCCGTAGCAATTAAGAGAAGGCGACGAGCTGACGCCGTCGTCCTGAGTGCCTCTCAACCCTCGACCGCTAACCTCACTTTATGACTTCTCGTACTTGTAATAACATTTAACAACTTTAGGATTTCCTAATCTGTTTAGCACGAACATATATCGACTGTAAGTTCTGTAATATTGTAAAGCAGTAACAAACCAAAACTAAATACACAACTGGTTACCTGTAATGCAGCTCGTACGAGGAAAGAGACTATTAGTTTGTCAGTGTCAATGACATTAGAACTAATGGTAGACCTTTGCGATGACTTCACCAATTGGTATCATCGCTTTACCGGTTCTTGCAAACTGCTGCAACTTCTGACTGCCTGCACCAGTGAAATAATAAAATACGCAAAGGCACTAAATTACCACAAGCACGCGATAGAGTCGTCACATCCGGATTATGAAAATAACGTGCTAGTATTGTAATTGTGGAATTATATAGTATGAAAAGGTATCTATTAAAATGTTATGTAAACGTTAATCAATAGTTGCATTAACAAAAGCGCAAATGAGAATTTTCCTAATTTCTGATTACGAAATTAATTTTGAACACCCGACGGAAACAGAGGGTTGTTCATAAGTTTTACAAGTGTCTGCGTATGTGTTTGTCGTTGGCAACCATGAATTGACCAAATTCGTTGCGGACATTTTGACGTGACAATGTCTCATGATTCGATGGAGCCGGCTGCACGCATCAAAAAACATGACTCATGCGGAGTTACCTCGCTCTGAGGCGTGCCATTTAAGGCTTAAAGTGCAAGCGAGAGCGCGGAACGAGCGACAAAGAGGCACAATCGGCCTCCGTTCTTATGACGTTGTCACGTTCAATTATCGTCAGTAAACCGACTTTACAGACAACCGCTTTTTTACTTGAAAGCTGACGTTATCGAGATGGTTATTATCTTAACTACTATAAAGTTTTCTTATGGGTTACTACAATTTTTTTACTTTAGGATTATTTAGTTTTCATAAAGAACACAAAAATCATTAAATTTTTCGTTTTTTCTTTTGACTGACTAGGTTTGGAAACGGTGGTTGTGTACGGTAGATAGGATTAAAATGAATTGCATTTCCAAAATGATTTGGAATAAATTATGATGCCTATTTAAAATGTAAATAGATTATTTATTAAAAATATAAACGAGTGTTGTAATTTTAAAATTAAATAATGTGTAAATCGTTCATTTTTATAAATATGAATTAAATGTTTGCACACCAAAATGTTGTAGAGTATATTGGTATGCTTCAATATTGTTGTAAAAACTATATTTTAACACACATTCCACAAATAAATGAATTTCATTTCATTTCAATATGTAACAATTTGTATATCTAGTAAAACTCTCTATAACATAAAAATGAATCGCTGAATATGTTGGTAAGCGCATGACTTCCGAACGACTGGATTGATTTGGCTAATCCTTTTTTATTGTGTTAGTTATTATCAGGTGGTGGTTCTTATGAAGAGAAAAACCGAAAAAACTGCGGGATGTGGAAAAAATAATATTTAATTATTTTCCATACAAACTCTTGTTGGTGGAATGAAGTTCGCCAGGACAGCTATATTCATCTATCTAGATATATTCATCCCATCTAAAAAATAAGAATAGTATTATTTTTCAAAAAGTTATTAGAGAAACGTTGGAATATTTCACATCTCTTCCTAAAAAATGTTTTAGATATGTGGTATATTTGATTGTACATTATGTAAAAACTTTTTTTTTATAGAAGAGGAGGCAAACGAGCAAGTGGGTCACCTGATGGAAAGTGATCACCTCCGCCCACGGACATGCGCAACACCAGGAACTTTAAGGAATGAGTACGCTCTTTTCTTGAAGGTTTCTAAGTCATAATCGTTTGGGAATACCGCCCTCGGTAACTGATTCCACAAAGGTGTTATTAGGGGTAAAAAATGTCTTCGGAATTGCACAGTTGTTGATTGCCACGCGAGATGATGGGCATGAAGGTGGAAATCTTCGGCTGGAATTAAACCAAACAGCTTCTCAGAGCATTCTCCGTGATAGATGCGGTAGAGAACACTGAGTGTCCCAACATCTCTACGCAATGCCAAGGAATCAAGCCGATTGGTAATTGCCCGGTCATTGACAATTCGAATTGCTCTACGTTGAATGCGATCAAACAGAGGGAGCTGGTACTGTGGAGCCCCTGCCCAGAGTTCAGAACAGTACTCCATATGATGCCGAATTTGCGCTTTATATAGTTGTAGGCGATGGGTCGGCTCGAAATACTGTCTCGCTTTACTGAGCACATCAAGTTTTTTAGACGCTATTTTAGCCTTATCCTCCAGATGACCACGAAATTGAACATTACTCAAAATGTTAACGCCGAGTATACTAATGCAAGCTGTGGCAGAAAGGGAAACGTGTAAAAACTACAAGTTAAATTTTATAACATCTGGTTAACATCTTACAAATTTATTCAATACATAAAAATCAGTCAACACGGAGCAGAGGCATTTTTGACTAAAGAAGTGAGGAGGTAGGGAAGAACTAGTGTGAACGCGTGGTCTGGTGTTCCAGTCTAACCAGGGTTGAATTTAGACTTTTGAAAAAATATGTAAATAAAAATACTATTCACTAAAACATACACTGTTTTTTTGTGATGATTTGGTTGACTAAATTAAAATTACTTGTAATTGCATAAGTAGACTAACACAGTCCAAATATTACTAATGACAGGGTCGTAGATTATTATTTAAATATATATTATATTATAAAAATATATTATTTTGCCATATTCAGGCAAAATAATATATTTTTTAAAATTTTATAATGATTATTTTGCATATAAATATACCATTGTTCTCAGTTTATTTAGGTTTTTTATCAAAGTTATCATATCGTTTTGTGGAACAAGAAGAGATACCTATACTTTTTTTTAAATACATGCTTATTTCACATATGCAAAAGTATGTTTGTTTGCTGGTAATTCTTTGACGTTGCCAATAAGTGATGTTAAGTTATATTTTTTGTGTGTATATGCAACTACATAAATGGGAGGCTAGATAGTGATAAATGCTACTTTTTATTTTTTTATTTAATAGGATCCCCGCGACATGTACAAATATGAAGCATAATGGAAACAACTTTCAAATATTAGAAACGGCACTCTCACTTTAGTACATTGACTAGGCCACTAAGCGGTGTTCGCGGTATTGCAGTAGCAAATGCCTTGTCAACATGACAGGCCACATTGCAATTACTTTCTTGAAAATTCCACGATATAAGTGCTTTTGCTGGGATTAA
>NJDC01000126.1:36125-53513 GCA_002245475.1 Calephelis virginiensis
AAATACGATTCCCTTGATAGACACACTGCGATTGGTAATGCTGTACAGTTTTTGGGGTTTTAGTTGTAAATATCGATTATGATTACAAATATCACTCTTAATCTTTTTGCTTCGCTATCCGTGTCTAGCGTTTGACTCCCGATAAGGACAGCCAGTTTACGAAAATTGCGCGCACGCAGGAACATAAAATTTGGCACACTTATAGTTAATGTGTAGGCAAAGTGCAGAACGCTAATATTTTTATATAATAATGCTTATAAAGTACATTAAGTCAATAAATAAAACATTACCCACACTACCATGCATTTGAAACACACAACCAAATATATTGATGTTGACAATAAAAGATCATAGATGGTGCACTAACTATTTAGGAAACAAAGTAGTTGGTCTTTAGAAATAAAGATGGCGTTCTTATCAACAAGATAATAAAATTTGGATATTAAAATATTGAATTGGTCAAATTTCGACCAATGGGCGACCACTAGTTTATATAATTTATCCAGGGGCATTAATTTATTTATTTCCCTAACTACGCCTCAGACTAAAAATATGCCAAAATATTGCTCTCATGCGACATGAAATAAGAACAAATAAATAAATACAAATACACTTTCTTGTTTATAACAGGTATTATACTCGTACTATTGTGTACATGGATTAATTTTGGTATGTCTTGCTAACGACTAGGGGAAAATATATCGCTGCAAACAAAGAGTACGGCTCTTTATCATCCTTGTACAGTGCAGCCCCGACTCTTAAGCACTATGTAATGGCGTTCAGGAACACATAAGTGTTTTTACTGTGTAGTCTGTCTGTGTGGGTTTCTTATGTATATGTAGGCTTTCCTGTTTGGCTTCGGCTTTTTTGGAGAAAATGGCCAATTTACACAGTGTTGGTTAAGTTTGAGACTTATACTTTGGCCTTGAATACATAAAGTACTTCTTCAGCGACAGTGCCTTCACAATGTTAGTGCTCTTCATTTTCATTTTTAAAAGTGAAAGGTGTGGAAATTGTTAAACTTCTTCACCCAAGAGGCTTAACACTACAGCGTAAGGTAGGCAGCGTAACGTTATCCACATTTTTTATGTTTAACTGGTCTGGTAGAAAATGCATGTACTGGCACAGAATACGTAATAGTACTAAGGTAATAAAGACCAGTTTTTTATGGTAACGGAAAGCAAACAAGCAGATGGATTCCCTGATGGTGACAAATTCACGACGCCTAGAGACACCAAAGATGGTAATGGTGCGTTGCCAACCTGAGGGATGTAAGGCCTCGATCAAAATTAAGTTTATTGGCTACCTTACTCTCCAAAACGGAACACGTCTACGGCCAGGTTTGGACATTATGGTGGCAGTAATAGGTAAGGCGGTTTGTTAATGCAAATTCAAAAAACTGTCGTCGGTCTCGGCTTGGCATGTTGGACAAACTTTCATGTAATAATACATATAAACCTTCTCTTGAATAGTAATTACTATCTCTATTCAAAAGCCACATCAAAATCCGTAACATAATTTAAAAAATTAACCATTCATAGGTATAGACAGCGAAAAGTATCAATGTTTTTTACTTTAAAATCAAACAACATGTCAAAAGATCATAAACAAAGCTGTCTGCATTTTTCGGTTGTGTAAATTATGTTAAAGTTTCCTCAATTTACTTAATTAGAATTAGCGTTCAAAGTTAAATTTACATATTATAAAGTTATCTCGTTCATACGACATATTTCTTAAGACGTATATTCGACTTCGGACTAGTAGACATCAGACTGAGCTCAGAGAGAACTAGACATGAGTAGTCGACATTCAGCATAATCGATCCTAATGTCCGCAGGCGTCAGGACCTAATATTATCGCTAATAATAATTCTAATAATCCCCCCAGACTGTTACTTGACAAGACCTCAGGCTATCACTAAGTTTATATATGTATATGATCAATATATAATATGTAACTTCGTATCGTTGGATATTAACAGCTACTACATAATATTTGATCCATTTTAGTCACAACAGTCTGTCGAAATGTAAAACATTTAAAAATCAATGACTACTTACAAATAGAAACTTAATTAAAAAAAACAATTTCCAGTGGATCGAATTGGGTATCAAAACCATTATCGAATCCCCTTTAAGAAACGTAAATAATTATATCAAAATTGTTAAATCACTCCAGCCGCTTAGGGGGAGTACAGTGACATACGTACACACACAAGAAATATCTATTTTTAAGTCTCGCATTATTAGAAATTCTGCCTAACTAATTAAACTAAACTAAACTTTAGGCTTTAGGAATACACCTAACTAATTATATACGAATTTGCTTAGTATTTTTTTAATAAGCTAAAAACTAGAATAAGTGTTCTCCAAATGATCAGAAATACGTCAAGGTATATAAAAATAGAACTTTTAGGAGTGTGCTTCGCGGTTATCCAGATTGGAAAACGACAGTGGCAGGATCTGACTTTACGACAGCAGGAATAGTTAAGATAATAGTGCAACCTATATTTTGTTAGAAAAGTCAAGTATTTTCACGCCCGTATCATCTAAAAAGTAGGCAGAACACAACCAGGCCACTATGTGATAGGTGGCAAGTCTATCGCCAACCGGCCACATATCCAATCCCAAGCAACATTTTTAGCTAGACCGCTAGATCATAAAAGTGATTGTTAGAGAGTTAGTGATTTCATAGACTTGTTTCTTACGAGGAGGAAGGACAGCAGATGCTGTATGCAGATATAACTTTGAAACTCAGTACCAACGCAGTAAAATAAATCGATAGAATTTCAGAATATGTTTCACATACCGAACACAAAAGCAGCGACGCACCTTTAACGTCTATGGTATCTATCACCCACGGTTATCTTTAACATTAAGGACAGTAGTGTGCCTGTTTGTTAACCTACCACATGTCAAAAAATAAGTAAATACGTAATACTACAGGGATACAATTTTAACAAACGAGCGAGCCTGAAGGCAACAGCTAGCTTCATATACTTACATACATAATCTTGTATTTAGTTCCTTGCGGGGTAGGAAGAGAGGCCAAAAACAAAAATCGAAAGACCAGTGTCACCTCTCCAAGAGTCAATAGTCTATAATATAAAAATGAATTGCTAAATGTGTTGGTAAGCGCCATAACTTCCGAATGATTGAACCGATTTGGCTCATTCTTTTTTTCTTGTTTTAGTTATTGCCAGAAGAATGTTCTTATGAAGAGTAAAACCGGAAAAATTGTAGGGAAAATGGGAAAAACAATACTTTATTTTCCCCCATGAAAACTGAACGGGTGGAATGAAGTTCGCCGGGACAGCTAGTTAATGATAAACCTAAACTAGTGTAGTTTCCTTATTTCTTATCTAAGTCATTAAATATTTGCGTACTCCTTGAAATATTTCAGTACATCCTAAAGTAAAAGATAGACAGTTGTCGCAACTAGGAACACGTTGTCACTCTAAGTATAAGCACATTACGAGCTGCTCGTCTGAGCAAATCCTATTAACTTCTCCAAGTGTCAACTTTGTAAGGGTCAGAATTGTGAAAGATACACCCATTTCAAGCATTTTGAACTCTTCAGTGAAAAATACTTTAAATTAAAAATTGTATGAATTTTAATATTTTTATCGCCTTTGTGATCTCGAGGTCCGGAATCGGACCAGGGAGGTCGAGGGATCGATCCCAGGGTCGGACAGCAAAAAAAAAAATATTTTCAATTTTTCGTTGCTGCTGTTTTCTGTTATTTTTAAATGTGCCCATTTGGCGATAGGCTTGCCACCTTTCACATTGTGCGACTTAATACATTTGGCTAGTCGTGGGTGCTCTGGTTGTTCTTCTGCATACCTCTTCGGGGATATGAGCGCAAAGATACTTTACTTTAATGTTTACTTTATTTTAAGATACTAAAAATATATCAAGTTAGTTCCGGGTCTCTTGATAGCCTAGATGCCAGCTGATTTTTTAGCAAGAAGATAGTAATAGTCAATCATAGGTTAATTCTGCAATAGTACTGTGACAAAACTAAGCATTGGATTCTTAAAAGTTTGAATTATTACTACCTTCTTACCTACCCCTTTCAGTTTTGTACATAAGGCATTTGATAAACTTTATCTTTTAAGAGGCTTTGTAATCTAGCCTCAGATTCACTCCGTTCCTATCTTTAGTCTTAAGATAACATGTTCCTACTATTCAGATATCTGCCTAATACTTTGACACTATACAAAGGATACAAAAGATATGCGTGACAGGTTTCTAAAATTCTAAAACCTACCACAGCGTCACAATGAGAATACCTGGTTATGCCGGAAATCGAACCCGAATCTCGCAGATATTTGTGGTGTTAAGCATGTATGCTAACCTCACAACCAACGGTATTTAAACGTGCATGTAATATTCTATGCTTAATAATGGATTTTGAAATACTTATCAAGTAGCTGCCGCTCTTCTCTGTGATATCATATAAGAATACCTCAGCAGTCTCAAGCACCTTTGACAACAGGCTCTATAGACACTACAAGGTTACAACCAATTTTGTGTCACATGTCTAGACCATAGGCTATAATATTGCATGCACTGTCTAATGTAGATAGGGTTTAGGCTTGATAAGATTTATTAAATGAGGAGTCGTTGAAAATAAGTAAGGGAGAGTTTCGACTTAAACTATTTAAACCCTCCCTCAAAAAGAAGGAAGTTATCGATTCGTCTGCATGCCTCTGCTATTATTTGCATGTTTGTTAAGCGACTACGTCAAATATGTATACATATTTCACGGCAAGTTCTTTAGGAGGTAGGCAGAAAGTATCAAGAGAAAAATACTATGCTATGCTAAATACTATGCTTGCCGACTTGCCTAACTTCCTCCACATTCGTATATGTTAATACTTCGACTTCAGAGACTATTGACACTACTCTTGTATAAAATCCAATTGATTTGATTATGGAATGTCAACCTAGATCAGTTAAGAAGAATTCATATTAATTTAAAAGAAATTTTGATATAAATACTAATATTCTTGCTGTGTCCCGTCTCCACAGAGTAAGTCATTCTTTCATGGGCCAATGAATACGTTTCTACATTAAACTTCCCGATTATATGAAAGACCTTCTTCTTGTTGCTGTCGCTTCCAAAGTCGCTTCCTCTGTCCCTGTGTTCCTTTGTATGCTTAAATGTTTAAAACTAGGCCACGGATTTTGGTGCGGTTTTTTAAATAGATAAAGTGATTGAAGAGGAAGGTTTAATTATATTTCATAACCGTGCAAAGTTGGGGCGGCCCAAGAAGCAGCTCATCCAATAGTAGAGTCAATTGCCACTATAGAAGTTATTGGCGTATTTAAATCTGGTAGACTTATTAAAATAACCCACAGTATAAATGTCACAATGATTAATAAAATAGTCTAAGTCATGTGTTATAACATGAGATTAATATAAATTGTTGATATATAGCGTAAAGGCGGCTTCCTCCAAAAGGTCGATCCTAAAGGTCACCTGTGAGCGCTGTGAACCGAGAATCATTTCTAAATTAATCCTTCATCTAACCTTTTCAGACTAATAACTATAATCCGCGACTACGCTTACATATTATCATTTTAGTGGCCGCAGTTAGCTAGATGAAGTAGCGGGTTACCTAGTGGTAAAGTGCTGTGCAAGAGCTGGTCAATAATGAATCCATTGTCTTATATATTCATAGTGATGTAGTTTTTGAAGTGAAAACTTCTTTAGCGGCGTTGCGCACTTTTTTGGAATGGGTAAAAGGTTCTAAAATCGCTTCAGGACATGTGATCTAATCGAAAATTCGTAAGACGGCGCAGGGCGCTTGCGCGAATAAGATGGCGTAGGTCGCTTGCACGAATGTTCGTGTTGTCATGTTTGTGTACGATTGTGCAATAAATGAATATTGTATTCTACCACATAAATGATAGTACTTTTATACTGATTTTTTTGCAATTCGTGCAAAATAATTCCCTAACCATTCCAAAATATCAAAAAGGCACAACGTTAGTATTCAAGTTTTTACTTCTGCAACCCGTCGTTTTTTTGTACTTGTCATTGTCGTATTCGTTATCGCAGGGCAGAGTAGCCTGTAGACGAGTTTCGGCCATAGAGAAGTGACTTACCAGCAACATTTTCGAAGTCTATAAATGACGATTTTGTCTTAGAATCCTTTCCTATACAAAAGTCTTTTAATATGAACATTAAATAAATGAACGTCGTAATTTAAAACATTTTAATATCTAGTATTAAAATGTTTTAAATTTAAAATTTGTATTTATTTATTATTTATTATTTATAATGTATTTATTTATTTAATACTAGATATTAAAATGTTTAAATTTAAACATTTTAATACTAGATATTGAAATGTTTTAAATTATCGGTGACCGGTAGGCACAGGATATGCCCGTGAAGAGCCGTTACGTCTTTAACGATATTTTCTGATGTATATAAAAGCTAAAATGACAGCACACTCTAATTTCTTCTCATAGTGCTTACACCAGTAATAGCCCCCATTACTGGTTCTATCTACTAATTCTATCTACATATTTTAAAATACAAGCCATTTTAATTGTTTATTTAAATTTATTCACCTCTGTAGTCTAGCGGTCCAGCGTCGGACTTGATTTCTCGAGGCACCGGGTTCGATTCTTGGGTCGGGCAACAAAATAGAAAATGTATATTTTCAATTTTCTGTTAAAAAAGAACGCTGCCCGGGTTTGGATATATGCCCGGTTGGCGATAGGCTTGCCACCTATCACATTGTGGGACTTAGTGTCTTTGGCTAGTCGTTGGGTGCAATGGTTGAGCTTCTGCCAACCGCTTCAGGGATATGGGCGTGAAGATTTTAATTGCAAGCCATTTTAATTGTTTATTTTAATTTAATCGTCTCTGTGGTCTAGCGGTCCGGCGTCAAACTTGACTTCTGAAGGTCCCTGGACAAGTTACACAAATTGAATCCCGAGTTTGATTCCCGGGTCGGGAAACAAAATAAAAAATGTATATTTTCAATTATCTACTAAAATGTAACGTGACCCGCGATTGGATATATGCCGATTGGCGATAGGTTTGCCACCTATCATATTGTGGGACTGAGTGTCTTTGGTTAGTCGTGGGTGATTTGGTTGTGCCTCTGCCTACCTCTTCAGGGATATGAACGTGAAGATACTTTGTCTATTATACATTGAAAACTCGTCACACGAGTGGCTAGTTTACACGCTTAACTCTACTAACCAACTGCGAGGCTCGGTTTCGATTCAGGATGGGGCAAGCATTTGTTTTCACAGAATGTTATGGTGGTTTCTCATACTTAAAACTGAAACACAAACTACATTTTTTTTGTCAAAGTCGTACCTGGCTCGGACTCCAAAAATAATATTAATTCCATTGTTACCCCCACTCCCCATTGCAACTTCTAAAATAAGAAAACGATAAGGCAAAAAATATTTGATGTACCATTACCATGTAAACTTCCACCGGAAATTTGTTTTGAGCGAAATTTAGTTTTTTTTTTAATTCGTCATAAATCGTGTATCGCAATTACTGTATATGAACTACAAGAAACTTTGAATTATGTTACTTGCTACAAAGGAATTCTTCATGGGCGAATTAATAACCAATTTTTTTTTCAACAAAGCCCTTGTAGAGAGGATGCTTAAAAGAAATGTCGAATATATACATACAATAATACGTAATATATTATAAACGCCAATTGGGCCAATTTACATGGAGTCAATATTCACGTTTCACCGCTTACCCCTGCACATAAGCTTCACGCTCTAGATGCTCCCACTTCAGGTAACTGCGCCAATTATATGAAACGAAAATATTTTATAATTGCTGCCACCGGGACTGTGTAAACTTATTACACGCTGACCTTGTTTGAGCAGCTCTTATTAATAATATTCGAGTTAAGTAGAAAAACTGAGATCCGCAATTTCATCAAATGGCCAGATATCTGTACTCCGTAGAAAGATGAAATTTTTACAGCGTTCTGATCCACATTTAATTTAGATAATCGTGACATCAGCAAGTATTAGAATATCAAAGATGTAAAAAAATTGGTTCTATTAGTTAAAAGTGTTAAATTTATTTGTTGTTGAGGAAATGTCAGCAAATGGTGGTAGCTAATTGTTAGACAATTAATTATGTATACAAAATTCAAGTTTTAACTAATATTTTTATGATATTGGAAGATAAACAAGCAGACGGATTTTAAGGTAATGGTAACGGACCATTACCAACCAAGGTCGGGATGTTAGGCCTCTATCAAAAGTAAGTTTACTGGCTACCTTATCCTCCGAACCGGAACATGTCACCAGCAAGCATTGTACGTTACGGTGGCACCAATCCGGGCGAGTCGATGCGAAATTCTAACACCTAGTAGGATGTCGCGGTGTTAGTGACGGTAAGCCTATGCTCGCCTTTTACGAATTGCCTGGAAGGGAGGAAGAATGGTCTATTCTGCAAAGGAGCCCAGACCAACACGGGTAAAACAATTACAATTTACTAAATTGTTATCTTCAGACACGCAGGGTAGTTCCACGAGAAATAAATAAATAAAATAAATAAATAAGGAAATAAATCCTTGAAAACTGGCTAAAGGAAGTTGATTTGTTATTTGAACAATACGTTATAAACACATAAATATAAATTCTTAATCTAAACTTGGAAACAATAGTTTCCATATCGTTCTTGTCCGTGTTAATTATAAAGCTTTTATATAATCATGAAAGTCTGGCTGTTCGCAGATCTTGGAAAATAATATCTGTTTGACTACTGATTCTGAAGCGAACAAATTTTTATTAAGATTTGTTAGCGCTTCTTATTTTTTTTTGCTTTTTAGCAGAAATAATATAAGTGTTGTAAACATGGCATATTACCTCAATCTTATCATTTTTGATGTATCTACAAAGCGAGTATTTCTTATCATTAGAAAATTCATTTCTTTGTTTTTTCATGTGAGCGATTAGCAAAGAAGAACACAGGTCTCCTAATGGTAAGGTACAACCTTGGCGTATGGACATAATAATTATTTTCAATAACTATAAAAATAGTGCGATAATGTGGAAAGAATAACAGACGAAAGATTGACAAAGCAAGATATACAATGCGAATCTGGAAAGGTGCAGGTACTAGATACCCAGGAAGACCTAGTTTGACATTCTACGATCAAATAATTCGGGTTTTATTCGAGGGTGGTATCAAGAGTCTCTTAAAACTTCCTTTTTTAAAAAATGAGAAATGAATTTGAAGCTATTTAATCAAATTGTAAATCTAAACCATTTTCGAATCTCCTTGAACACACATATTTTCTTTATAAAAAAAGTGTGTGTGTACTGTACACGCGTTAGAAGTTATACTTCTTCGGCGTAATAAGATCTTTTTAAAAACTAAAATATTATCTATAGCTAACTTCATCACGTCGGTTTTTTGTGACGGTGTGCGCACGCATCGTAAAAATTTACCCTCATTATTTTTTCCTAACGCGCCAAAAGAAGTATAACTTCAAAATCACTCCAGTCGTCACACGCACGCATATATATAAAGATATAGTGTGGATTCTTACTTATATTTATAAGTAAGAATGTAACTTTGAACTTTTGTTATTATTTTATAATGAACACGAGGGACATGGATAAAACTTTCACGTTACTATGTTTTCATAAAGCGAAACGTTGATGTTAGTAATTAATGGTCCCACAAAATATCATCCGCCATGTTAGGCACCTAAGATGGCCGCCGTCCGCGGGCCTTTAATTAGCCGTGACGATTAAACACCGGAGCGAGCGGTTTGCATATTTGATGGCCCGGGACGCAATTACCTTTAAATGTTTAACCGATTGCAATTCGATTTCAATTCACATCGCATTCGCCATTTTATTATATTAACTGCCATGTTTTGCAGCTCTGATTGCTTTACGTAATTACAACCATTTATTTATTTTCCATTTCACGCTTCATTTACCATTAACTACGGCGTGTTGGTTTAACTCAATAGGTTTGTATTGTGAAGTAGCTAGGTCTAGCAGCTCAGAAAATACGTAAATATTTAGAATGTGTATTTTTCACTGTCGGCACTTAGTGGAACTTTTCTTTGGACGTATACACACTCTTTTAAGGTAAACTCTTGTGCACAATGCACTTTATTTAGCATTTTATGTTATACTTAAGCCAACCGGTTTCACTTTTCACAACACCATCGAGCTTCATCACTACATAGTATAAAACAATGTCGCTTCCTCTATCCCTATGTGCCTTTGTATGCTTAAATATTTAAAACAACGCAACGGATTTTGATGCGGTTTTAAATAGATAAAGTGATTGAAGAGGAAAGTTTATATGTATATTTCATTACCGTGTGAAGCCGGTGCGGGCCGCTAGTTATAGCTAAAGATATAAAAGGTTGTTTTATTTTAACGTTCAGTGGTTAGTTACTGACGTTGATTAAAAAAAATGTAAGCAAACCATAACGAAGTTATACCACGGCAAGTTTTGATTTCTTTTAGTAGTATTAAATTAGACTAAGTAATTGACGACATATCCTTGGCTAGGCCGACTTTGATCTGTATCTGAATCAATTATTGACTGTCCCGTTGGTCGCGAGATTAACATATTACAAACTTGATTACCCTATCCATCAACCAGGGCCGGGTTTAAATCCTGACATATGTTTGCATGATAGACATAGGCCTCTGTGTATCAGGATATATATGTTTTGGTTATTCATTCATGAATTTACTTTTTAGATCCTTTAAGATTGGATCAAATCGTGTACATTGGTCAGAATTTTTTTAAATTACTTGAATTATGGCAAAAGAAATTATAATCCCCTTTATAGTCTGGTGGTCTATTGTTAGACTTGACATCGTGAGCTCTTGGAGTGGATCCCCAGATCGGAATACCAAAAGGTAATATGTTTCTTCAGTTTTTCAATATATTTTATCAGTACCCAGGATCGGATATGTGCCTAGTCAGCAATAGGTTTGACACCTATCACATGGGACTTTGTGAAAACAAAATTTTGTCTTACAAGCATAGTTATTTTGCAATGTTACTAGAGTAATAAATAAAAATAAAGAGATAAAAAAGAATAGTTATTACAATCTATATATTAATACTTGATGTCAAAACTTAGGACCCCTTAATTAACAATTATATTTTATGTGTAGGAGAAGTGCCGAACGCTAATATTTTTCAATATGAATGCTTATAAAGTACATTAAAATCAATAAATAAAACATTACCCACACTACCATGCATTTGACACACACAAACAAATATATTGATGATAACGATAAAAAATCACAGATGGCGCACTAAAAAGTTTGGAAACAAAGCAGTTGGTCTTGAGAAATGAAGATGGCGTTCTTATCAACAAGATATTAAAATTTGTTACGGCCGAACTTCGACCAACGGGCGACTGCTAGTTACAATAATTCTGCTAGATACTTATATAATTGAACTTTTTTAACTTGTTTTTTCATGGAATATCTTAACTGGTTAATAAATTAGACGCAAATTGTTTTTTGTCAGTGAAAGATGATGTCTTGTCTAGACCCAAAAGCGCTTCATGATATATTAAATTTCGGGAGCGCTTGCGTATATTGCGAAACAAGTCCGTATTCAAATTTAAATGGAATTTTAACCCGCTTTTATAAATGTGAGAGTAATTCATATTAAACACACTTTATGGTGAACGTTTAAACAATAAAGCAATAAGCGCATCGTTCAAGCGCCATATTGGATTCAGCGTCATTTAATAGCGGGAACAAGTAAAGCTGGCGCCCACGGTCCTCTATTTATGGATATACTTTTTGTTTCGATTGCGAAATTAATTGTTGGCTGAACAACGTCCAGTCTTTTACACGAACCACACAAATAGCTTTGGTTATTAATAAACTTACTAGCTATTGTTAATTTGAAGAAATTATAATTAATATGGAAAAATTATATATAAAAGTCTATTATATCAATCGAGATCCAGGATTTTAATATGTTGTTAGAGCGAAATATGAGCGTTGTAACTGAACGAATAAAATTGCTTAATTGAGTACCAACATTTATAACTAACGTTATCTTAAACATTAAGTATGTACGCTAAAAAGCTGTGTCAGAGTTTTGCAGCAAGTTCTGTAAGATTGCATTTGGGTAAAGTAGACAGTTAAGTAGTAGGTAGGGCATAATATGGGCAAAAATATAATGTATACTTAAAGTACATATCATGTATACACAAAAACGACACTTAAACTAAAACAAATACTTATGTACTTAGTTATAGCCTTCCAATAATAAGTACTTAAGTAAGCGTATAAGACGAGTAGTGCCTCGATAAACTGAATGAGAACATGAGTCTCCTGATAGCAACATAAGAGGCTTATAAAGACCAATATTTGGATGGTCGGTATTTTTTTTAAATGGTTCCTAGCTAGATCGATTTATCGCCCCCGAAACCCCATCCATACTAAATTTCATGAAAATCGTTGGAGCCGTTTCCGAGATTCCAATTATATATACATATACAAGAATTGCTCATTTAAAGGTATAAGATATACCTTATTTGTAAGTCGTTGTCCTATTGCCGGCACATCAAACAAATGTTCAAGTCTACCGGCTCCGCTACCCTCCAAACCAAGACATGATAAACTTTTGTAACGGCAGGAATAGGTGAGGCAGTGGATAATTCGAGCAAGTTGCTGCATAGCACTCTACGCTAATTTATCAGAAATGTGTCATTTTATAGGATATCTTACCCACATGCCTGAATGAAACAGTGGCTCAAATATAATAACAGGAATGTGGAATATTAGTGAAAAAGACACAAAATTTATTCACACAAATCGTCGCAAAATATACAACTTTTTTTGAGAAAGCTTCTAAAAATCGACTATTAGTTTATTTGTTACTAGCTGTTCCGGCGAACTTCGTTCCGCCCGTGCAGTTTGTATGGGAAATATAAAAATGTCGTTTTTCCTAGTTTCCTCGCTGTTGTAATAATGATAAATTATAAAATGTACCCCATGTCCTTTTCGCGGTTCTAAACTACTTCTCCATCAATTTTTAGCCTAATCGGTTTTATTATCATGACTTTCTTTTATATACAGACGATTCATTTTTCATTATTATTATTTTTTGTTTTAATTGTATTTAAGGTGTATTCTGCTATTCGGGGCGAAGACAAATCCAACAAATCAAAAACCATGAAAATTGGTCCAGCAGATCTCGAGTTATAAGTGTTGTAACAAACCCGTCTTTGTTTTATATATACCTATATTAATTATTTGCTGGGCAACTTCATTTTTTTTATGATATTGGAAGGCAATCAAGCAAACGAATTTCCTGATGTTAAGAAATTCACGCCGCGTAGAGACACCAAAGGTGGTAATGGTGTGTTGCCAACCTGAGGCCGGGATGTTAGGCCTCGAGCAAAAGTAAGTTTACCAGCTACCTTACCGAATCGGAACACGTCATGACGTAATGGCGGCAGGAATAGGTAAGGCGGTGGTACCAATCCGGACGAGTCGCTGCTAAACTCTACCACCTAGTCAGACGTCATGGTGTTAGGGACGGTGAGCCTATGCTCGCCTTTTACGAGCTGCCTGGCAAGGAAGCCAGATGGTCTATTCTACAAAGGAGCCTGGACCAACACGAACTTTACACATTTAATAAATTATCTACTGTGACTAATAGCCGCATTCAGAGAAATTAACATCTAATCTACCATTAAGTCACAATTTTGTATAGAAAATGTCGACTTAATTACTGAGAAAAGATAATCGACGTCTCGGGGTTCGTTTATGTATTTCTGGACATTGTTCATAGCTACTAACACTGTCAAAGGGTTCAGGAAACTTCGGCGTTGTTGTTTAAAAAGTAGGAAATACGGTTTATAAAGATTTCATTGCAATGTGCTTCATTTCCTAGACTAGGTATTGCATACACAACATAGTTATGTAGTTTATATAATTATATAGAAGATATAGTTGTGCATTCCTTGACTCCTTAACATTTGAAATCCGCAAGTTTTTCTCACATTTTTACCTACTATATATTATATTGATATAATATTATTAGTCCAGGTCCTCTGTATAAAACGATCTTCTTGTCTGGCAGCTCGTAAAATTCGAACCTAGATCAATTATCAACAACACTACTGACGTATAAAATCTGGTTATTAATCTGATGCCTTAGCTCAGAGGTTCCCAAACTTATTTCATGTAACGCCCACTTTGAAAATCAGTTGTTTTGTAGCGCCCCCCCCCTCGTTTTTTTCTTGTCAATAACCTCAATAACATATTTGTTGCGCCTAGTTTAAAAAAAATATTTTTTTCAAGATTTATACCGCCCCCCTCTAGGCTTCCAGCGCCCACAAGGGGGCGTTATCGCCCACTTTGGGAAAGGCTGCCTTAGCTCATGCTAAAGAAAAGTTTTATATTTGAAGGTGATCTGTTCTTAGTGGATTGATCTTTTAATTCTTTCACGTCTTCCGTAAGCTTGTGATAATGCGATCACGATGAGATTACAACAGATTAAGAGTTTTATTAATCAGAAATCGAGTGTAATCCTGTGAAGGGCTGACGATCGGAAGTCTTAGAAATAATTGGAAAAACAAATCATTTTAATCGTCACCAAAAGTCGATCGTTATCGATTAGACTGCGTGTTTTTAATTTTTTGTTGTATGTTTGTTACGAGATTATTTGGCCAATCTTGACGAGTAAGATATTTCTTAATAATTCTCTTTTTAGGGTAGGTCATTTTGAGGTTGTAAATATAAATTTTATTAAGATCCGCCTTTTGCAATTTTGCAAATACAAATAGTACAACGATCACTTTTAGGATTGTGAAAGGGTGATTACTTTTTCGTTCCGTTATCAGCTTGCTTATAAGTTTTCCATCTTCTAAATCAAACTTTCATTCTCATTTTTTTTGCTCATGCAGTCAAATTTTTTTGACTTCATTTTCTAATGAGGTTTGTAGCGGTCATTCTCTGCTTATTTTCAAAAGAAACTTGAAACATTTTTTTTTTCGATGCATATATAATATTTCATTTTCTTTTATTTTTAGTATTTTATTAGATTAATGTGTATGTATACGAACATCTACTTTTCCTTTTTTGAATTTCTGTAACTGAATTGGCTGTATTAAATCTCTATATGGTTTAAGAAGATAAATTCCACGATCGTATAGAATGCATATAGGTAACGTTGTGTTTGGAAAATGAAAAAGCTAAATATAGACGCAAAGTAAACTAAACAAATGTTATTCTTAATTAACTAAATAAAAAATAGGTGCAAAAATACCCTACCAGAAAAACTGCAAAAACACGACTCTCTTCCCAGATAAACTTTAAAAAATCTGGCAAGCAATTTTTTAAGTTATATTTTTAAATCCAATTTTACACTAAAAACTAATAAAATTGTGATTAAATTTATATAGGGCAACCACAGAATAGTGACCTTCCTGAAAATAAATCACCAAAACCTGTCTGACTGTTAGCCAAGTAATAACGTAAAATCTTACAAAAAAAGTGGAATCAAGATTAATTAGTGAATTTCAAATACTTTCTAACTTCACTTTACAAACGTCAAACCTTAAGATGGTAAACAAAAACGATATTTCTTGAAGTATCGATTTCCCGAAGAAGGGGGACAACTGTTTGAAGTTGAGAAGCCGTGCCTGTATTAAAACTTTGCAAAGTAATCAGTTTCAAAGAAATTTCTAGAATTAAAACAAAGATGTATTATGTTACAAAATATTATATTCCTTTAATTGTATCTAAGAAAGGAAATTCTAAGTTTTTTTTTGTATCAACCCTACTAAATTATAGACGCAAATTTATGCTTGCAAATGTAGGCATGTGTATACATTTTTATGTTCTACTTTCACGTCAAAATGACGTTAAAACAAGTTAAACCGAGTTAAATAAAAATAAAAATAACTACGTTAATTAAAACCGACTTCAAAAGTAAAAATTAATAAAGATTGGATATTAATTTATTATTTATATATGTCATTTACTAAAAGGTTTGAAGTCGGTGCCAAGCCAATTTAATACTTACTTAAGTATAATATAATTATTAGTTCAAGACTTGGCACCGACTTCAAACCTATTGGTAAATGGCACATATAAATAATAGGTAGTATATAATTGATATTAATTCTTTATTATTTTCTACATTTTAGTTGTTAAGTCTGTTTTAATTTACACAGTTTTTTTTATTTAACACTTTTTAGTTTATTGCTGATATTATATTATTTAATAAAAATAAACATCGGGATAAGTGAAAGTAGATATAAAGAGCTCCTAAAATAAAAACCAATGCGCCTTCCTGAATAAAATGTACATGGGACTAATTCGAAATTATGCCACACCAAACAAAAAAAGAATTACGTAAATCGGTTTAGAAACCGCGGAGAAATCAGTGTACATACATAAAAAAATATACCGACCGAATTGAGAACCTCCTCGTTATTAATCGGAACTCGGTTAATAAATTCAACTTGGGAGACGGATATAGACTATTTTAAATCTTGATATCTCACCTAATTTCTAAGGGAAGAAATGATTTAACACTTGGAAATGTTATCACGGATGTGGCTCTGTGAATACATTTATGAATATTTTAATATTATAATGTTTACTATTTACTAGTTTCTCAGGTGCTGGTCTGAGGCCTTTGGGTAAAATAGAATCTGACTCAATGTCAGGCAACCCGTCAGAGGCGAGCATAGGTTACAACAATCATTACCAACATGACCACTGACACTCGAAGAGTGCCTGCAACTCGCCTGGATAGGACCTATAGGACCTACCGCCTTACCTATTCCTGCCTCCATAATGACAGTGTCATGTTTTGGTTTGGAGGGTAGGGTAGCCGGTAGATTTGCACCATTGTCCAATATTGTGGCCACAGGGCAGCGATGACCCTGTATTGTTAATGGTATTTATAGCCTCCGGTTACAATAATTGTTCGCTGTCTTACTCCATTTTATTAATATTATAAATGCGAAAGGTTGCATGTTTGTTGTTACTCCTTCACGCAAAAGCTGCTTAACTGATTGTCATGAAATTGAGCACACACATAGATGGTAACTTGGATTAACACAAAAAAAAATCAAAAAATCTTTATTCAATACTAAATGCATTAACTTTTTTAAAAGAGGGTAGCGTTTCCTTTTAAATGCAACAAAGCATTGTGTTAGGAAGCGCTGCTCTGTCATAGCTCAATGTAGATGTTAAGGTAGGTGACACACTAGGTAAAAACAATTTGATTACAAATATTTTTAAAATAATTACTTATTATTAATTGAAATTTGTAACATGTGCAATTTGCATGCATTCATGCGTGTTGGTATGAATATGAAACATTTATGTGTGTTTGATTATGTATGTGTGT
>NJDC01000126.1:53532-72405 GCA_002245475.1 Calephelis virginiensis
TGTGTGTGTGTGTTTGTGTCTGTGTGTGCGCGAGTGTGAGTATCCATTTTAACTAATTATTATTACTGTTGTTTTTAATTATTGTTATTTAAATTTTACATTATGATTCTATTTCTTCATAATTTTGTTCTTTGAGCCAAATAGTTAGACATGATTTACACGAATAGAGGAGCATTTGATTTTTCACTTTATACGATCTACGCTTAGTTAAATTTTTGGGGTCGTATTTTAGCGATTTGTGTAATTTTAGTACCACAGCCCATAGGATTTATCTCGAAACAATGCTCCTGTGGGACCACGCGGGCAACGCGGCAGGCAATAGCTAGTACAAAATAATTCGTAGATCGTATTTTAAACCTTAGTTTGCACTACAAAATATCTTAGGTGTTTTTAAATTGTGAAGAATTATTTTTTAACACTTTTTGTACACGTAATAGAGATTGACAGCGAGAGAACACAAATATAAATACTGTACAAAAGGTGAGCTTATCTCTAACAAGAGATATCTTACAGCTAACAGCTATCTTACAGCTTAATTTTATAGGAGAAGAACAATACTTTGCAATACAAGCAACAATACTCAAATAAAATCCAACAAAACATAATATTTCATGACCCCTAACTCTCTAGAGCTAACAAACAAAGCAACGTAATGGCAGCTCGTACCATTTTTCACTATTCGTTGAATTGTTAAAAGGGTCATATATTTTTAATGTTGGAATGGTATGAATATTTGATTTTATGTATTTTCCTTACATGCCTGTCGAGCTGCTGATCGGCTTACCTGTAAACAAAATATAAATTGTTAATTCTAGGTTAATTATCATCACCTGTGCCTATACTTGTGCTATGTCTGTATAGCCCTGTCCTAATTATAAATATTGATCTCATAAGAACAATTGCCTAACAATAACTTAACATAAAAAAAATAAGCAAAATTGGTTGGCCGCGTGGTCAACATTTTTCGGGATAAACAATATCCTATGTGTTAATCCAAGTTACCCCATATGTGTGTGCCAAATTTCATGAAAATCGATTCAGTAGTTTTTGAGTTATGAAGTAAAGACCAAACAAACATATAAACTTCTGCATTTTATATTAATAGAATAAGGTAGTAATAATACAAGTAGAACTTCAAATGTGTTTCTTATAATAATATAAGTAGAACATCAAAAAATTTTCCCCGTGTTGGTCCGGGCTCCTTTGCAGAATAGACCATCTGCCTTCCTGCCAGGTAGCTCGTACAAGGCGATCATAGGCTTACCGTTACTAAAACCGTGACATCTGACTAGGTGGTAGAGTTTCGCTGCGATTCACCCGGATCGGTAGCACCGCCTTCCCTATTCCTGCCGCCATAACGTCATGACGTGTTCCGGTTAGGAGAGTAAGGTAGCCGGTAAACTTACTTTTGCTCGAGGCCTAACATCCCGGCCTCAGGTTGGCAACGCACCATTGGTGTCTCTAGGCGGCGAGAATTTCTTACCATCAGGAAATCTGTCTGCTTATTTTCCTTCCAATGTCAAAAAAAAATTAAGAATGCCATTAGCAACTAGCGTTGGTAAAAAATTATCAAATGTCGAAATGTCATGTCACAGATCTCCTGATGACCAAAGACATTTTCACTGATTTCCCGTGTTGGTCTGGATCTGGTGAGTAGACTCGAACAAATGCCTGAGGCATTAATCGCAAAAGGTGATTTAAAACAGGTCATCACCAACAAGGGCACTGGCGGTAAAGTGCTGTGCAGAAAATTGCCCGGATCTAATACTTTACCTTATCCTACCGCCACAATGACTGTCGTGTTCCGGTAGGGTAGCTGGTATACTTGCACAATTAGCCTAACATCCCGGTCATAGGACAGCGACGCACCAATAACATCTATGGTGTATATTGGCCACGATTGTCTCTTACCACCAGGAAACCTCTGTACTTGTTCACCGACCTCATATGAAAAGAAATAGGGATGCGAATTGAAAAAAGAGGTAAGAGGATCCTGGGTTCTCGAAGAGATACATTTCCTATTAGGTTATCTTTGGTTATAATATAGTAACAGCAAGAGTATTTATTACTATCTGAAAACCCACCTACTTATTTGCTTTCCTACATTTAAAAAGTTCTCAGAATCATGTAAAAGACCAACTCAAATCCAATATCAAAGATTAGAAAGTAACGCGCCAAATATTTCCAGGAAAAATGAAGAAAAGTTTTGCCAACAATATCTTAATACAAGAATCGTGCAAAATGATACAGGATCTAATAACAAATTTTTAGGATCAGTTCAAAGAACAACTTGTATATTAAAATTTTCATTTTTCCGCGTTTCAGCTGCGCGTTCAGCAAATTCCGTAATAAACAAACATTCTGAAGACTCTTTGCGGAAAATCTTCAGTTGGCGCCTGCAAAAATTACTTACATTACGAAATGTTTCTTGTCTTTTCATAATAAATTGCACTCTCTATAATAAAGCTCTGGTTTCTTTTAACGAATAGCCTTTGTTAGAAACGGAAAACATGTTTAAATATTAAAGAATAGTTGTTTTACAAAGTTTTAGTGAAGTTAAATGTTGGAAAAGAAAGTTTTAGTTGCCTATCCCGCTCGTAGCAAAATATTAGCTCGCAAATATAGTTTTTCTGTTCCTTTTATAAGGTTAAAAGAAAAATAGGTAAGAATACACAATTAAATATACATTGCTATGGTAACCAAAAAGTTGTAATGGTGTGTTGCCACCTCGATGTTAATGTTAATTTAATTTTACATTTCCGGAAATCCTACCGTGTAGAACGAAACACGATAGTAATGAGCACAAATGCTAGACAGCAGGAATAAATGCTCAAAACTATGTACATATATTCTGTTTTCACGTCAAACTGTTTAGCCGATTACACCAATTTTAAAAATAAATTAGACCAAAAAAAGGACACAGGCTATTATATATATATATATGTATATATACTCGTAGGTATCCATGCCCAGGCAAGTTAGTACATAGCATTTTACCACCACTGGTCTTATTTATAATAACCTGTGCTTGGCAGGAAGGCAGATGGTCTAGTCTAAACAGTAGACCCGGATCAACGTGGGGATACTCAGTAGATATGTTTTTAAGTATATTTGATATAGCTAGGTATATGTAATATGGCAGATATGCCATATTATAAGTATTGTAAAGTATATACCATAACGCCTCTGTGGTCAAGCGGTTCAGGTGTTGACTGCATGAGGTCCCGGGTTCGAAACCCGGGTCGGGCAACAAAAAGAAAATGTGGGTTTTCCAATTTTCTTAAAAAAAATGTTGCTCGGGATTGGATATGTACCCGGTCGGCGATAGGCTTGCCACCTATCACATTGTGGAACTTAGTGTCTTCGCCTAGTCGCGGGTGCCATGGTTGTGCCTCTGCCTACCTTTGCGGGGATATGGGCGTGAAGATACTATATATCATATTGCTAGGAATATCTGACATATTACACCGTCTACCGCTTACCGCTTACAGCTCCTCGACACCACAGGTACAACGAAAAGGCTGAAAAGGACAAAGCCACATGAACTAGTGTAGTTTTGTGTAGATTGACATAGTGCTAGTGCCAAAATCAAGTGACAGTGTTTTTAGTTTAAGATACCAATGGAACTTAAGTTTAGAAACACTAAGTTCAAGTTGATGGACTTATACTTAGAGACTGTAGCTTAGAAGATTAAGAGATATTAGAATTACTCATTAGTCTACAGACTAGATTGTAATCTCGAAGAAGATGCTCAGTAGAGCTTCTTATGGAGAAAAAAAAATACTACACCATTTGCCGGATTTGCTAACAATTTAGTACGTAATAGTTATAATCTACGTAATAGATTTTGGTTCGATTTCATTACAAGTACAGCAACACTATAGCTTGCTGGTGCTAGGAATATAATGATAAAAGCAAAATGTTACCACCCTTAAACAATGAAAACGCAAAAAAATAGAAAATAGAAACACTGTCATTTAAAACCTTTCAAATACTTATATACATAAGCAGATTGTTTTGCTTGTTATCAGGAAATCCTTACGCCTTCCGATAGGTAGAATAAAAAAGTTCATATATTTTTATACAACTCGTTTAGCTTACGTCATAAGAAAGGTTTGATGGTAATCGCCGTGTAAAAAATACGTTGATATTACTGCCACGTATTAGCTATTATTTAGAGGCCTCTATCTGCGTCAGATTGATGGGAACATCCGGCGTACTGACGCACGACATTATTTGAAAGTAAGGGGGCTGTAGATTGTGGTAATAGAAGGTTTTAGTTTTATTTGTTTTAGATTTTAGTTCGAAATCTAGATTAACACAATCTTGATCGATGACCACGGAAAGTGAAGAGCTTTATTCGTTAAGTCTTCCAAAACATTTAAGTTTAATTGAGTGTCAAGTTGCTCGAGTTATTTTGAGTGAAAACTTCTTTGAAAAGCGGCGTTGTGCACTTTTAAAAACTTCTAAACTCGAGTCAGATCGTCAGATGGTAAGACGACGCAGGGCACATGCACGAATAAGACGGCGTAGGGCGCTTGCGCGAGAGCTAAAATAAAATATAGATCCGTTGCTGTTTTTGTATTGCTTAGATATTTCCGAAGAGTATAGGATCCGCAATGGATAATGCGCCGCAATATACTTTCCATTACATTCTCACAAGACAACATGATAGCAGATACGTATAATATCAACAGACATTGCTCAGTTTGTTCCATCTTGAAAATAAGCTTTATGTGTAGACGAGCAATGTTCGTTATAAAAATAATAGTCTTACTTTAGCGAGTTTTTGTCAAGCCAAACGCAGGTTATTGATATGTTCGTTCATAAATAATAGTACTTTCATACTGATAATTAAAGCAATTTGTTCAAAATTATTCCCTCACTATTTCAAAATATCGAAAATGCACAACATTAATATTCAAGTTTGCAGAGAGGGCAATCCGTCGTTTTTTAACCAAGTTACATTGGTTTTGGTCACGAGTTATGTCAGCGATATCGTTTCCAAAGCTGAACACTGGATGAGATTCCACTTGTTTAAAGTTTGAAGATGGTGTCACAGATACAGTCATTTCGTGACCATGACCGACGCAGCTTGGTTGAAACGTGAAGCACTTACATGCAATCTTGAAAATTGAAAGTATTAATTTTCAAATTTTCTTTGGTTGCCCGACCCGGAAGGCCTGCTCAAGAAGTCGTCCGACGCCGGACCGCTAGACCACAGAAAAATAAATGATATTTAGTAAAGAATAAAATATAAAAGAGTTAGTAAAGTAAAATATACTAATGTTTTAAATTTTATACAAAAAGAAAAAATATTTGTTTTCATGTCCAAATCCACAAAGATTTAAGCAGATCCATTACAAGGGCACCCGCGATTAGTCAAAGGAACTTCGTCCTACAATTATAAGTGGAAAGCAAAGTAAGGCAAATATTGAAACTACAACCAACGAAATGGTAAAAATATTACATTAAGTTATCATTGGAAACGGTGGTAGTGTACGGTAGATAGGACTAAAAATTAATTTACCTTTAAATTAATTTATAATAAATTATGAAACTTATGTTCATAAATAAATAAAATGTTTTGGCTGTGATTTAAATGTACATTTTTATAGAAATATGTAACTTCTTAAAATTGACTAAATATTTGCACACCACAATGTGGTAGAATATGTTGTATTCTTAAATATCTTTATAACAACTTTTTAACACACATATTCCGCAAATAAATAATTTTCATTTCATTTCATTTCATTTATCTCTGTGCTCAAAGTGACGGCTTTGGCTATGAGAGATACAGGGTTATATTCTTATATCAGGTAACTCAAAATATATTTTATAACTTTGTTTTTTTACATTCCCCCAGGATAGATGCCTGTAGCGTGTTTCTTCGCCGGTAGGACACAGTCTGTGGCTAGAAATCTTTTTAGCTAATCGTGGGTACCCTTGTTGTACATCCGCAACCTCTTCAGGAATATGTCCGTAAAGGAACTTTTTTTGTTTAGTCGTTAATCAAAAGCAGGCCAAAAAATATTTAATGATGTTGAGTATAAATTATGATAGAGTATTGAGTTTCTAAATTTAGTAAGTTTACCCGAAACATTTTAGCCTATAGATACCACAGAAGTGCTTCCTTATCCTTTGACCGGCTATCCCATCCTCCAGACCGGAACACGACATAGTCATTGTGATGGTAGGAATAGGGATCTCACTACCCGGGCAAGTAGCTGCAAAGTTTTCTACCTCCACTAGTCTTGTTGTCACTGACCTATATTTACCAGTGCTTGCCTTTTACGAGCTACCTGGCAGAGAGGCATATATATCAGCAGATCCAGACCAGCTCGGGAGACATTTTACGACGACATTTATAATTAAGATGGTAGTACTAATCCGAACGAGGTGTCGCAAAATTTAACTATAGTCGCATAATCTTAGTCACGGTGCTAGTGATAAAAGATCCGAAACTCGCCTCTTACAAAATGATGTGTAGAAAAGCAGTTAACATTATATCTTAAAAGGAGCAACGAGACTGGGAAAAAGTTCTAGAACAGTTTTTGCTACGCTACGAGTGTAAATATGTGCTACGGTCTACGGCGTAGCAGCTGCAAAAGCTTGTTAGAGTATTTAGTCTACCAACGCTTGTTTGATTGACCGGTCAAGCCAAACATTGTTTCGGAAAAAGGAAAAATAAGCAGTTTTATTAACTTTTGTGCTTTTACACAAATAGTTCTTGCATGCTTGGTTAAATATTGTTTTACTTAACTTAGATAGTAAAAGAACGTATGATAAAAATGATGGATTTATATTGAATTACTCTTGCTTTTTTAGCACGATTAAGTATTACATGTTGTATTCTCTAGACTTTATAACCTAACTAGTACATGTCGCTTCGTTGGTCAAGTGGCTAGCGTACACGCCTACCTACATCAACTCGCTCGTTTGCATGGCTCGGGTTCGATTCCCAACGGGGAAGGCATTCGTGTGATGAACATGTCTGCATTTCCGAGTTTGGATGTTTATTAAATTTATTCTGGTATCTACTTAAGTATTTTTATGTATTAGTATTGACTAACACCCACAACACAAGCATACAAGTATAATTTGCATACTTGGGGGTGAGATTCTCGTGTAACTTGTCCAGGGATATTTATTTATTTATCCTGGGATATTTATTTTTCTATTAACTAGGGTGTTTATCAAATCCTTGAAATAAAACTTATCAACGAACAATGACGGTATGGTGACAGTAAAAGCTAAAGCAGTTGACTTCTAATCAAGGAACACCAGTTTAGGGCTGGGATGTAATGCTTTTTACTGACCTAATTAAATATAATTTAAATAAACATCAAAGATAGTTTATTACATCACATTGACGTAGTTTCGAAGCTGGCACCTATTAAGCACAGGTCGGGTCGCGTCGATATAACTGCTCGATTATGGCAGATCGTTTTATCGTTCGAACAATCGCCAATGAAGCTGGGGTTGCCAGAATTATAACTAACTAGTTCACACACGTAACTGTTTGTAGGTATTTCGTTCCAATTTTAAAATTCGTAAAGCTAGATTTTCAATGACCTATTTTTGTACAGTCTATTTTATTTAAAAGCAAGTTCTTTGCAAGTTAGAGGTTCTAAATTGGACTTTTTTATATCTGCTGTATGTTACAATGTTGATTTTCTTTGTTGGAAAATACATCTTTTTTTGGCACACTTAAATATTACCTATATTTGATTTCAATTTGAATTTGTTGTAGAGCTTCGCAGCGACTCACTAGGATTGGCACCACCGCCTTACGTATTCCTGCCGCCATAACTTCATGACGTGTTTTGGTTTGGAGGGTAAGGTAGCCGGTAAACTTACTTTTGCTCGAGGCCTTAGGTTGGCAACGCACCATTACCACCTTTCTGCTTGTTTGCCTTTCAATATCATTTTAAATCAATACAGTTAAGCGCTAATGTTATGATGGTTAAAAAACCTACGCCACTTTGTTTATGCATTTGTATTGACATACAAACAAACTGAAAACATCACTTTCCTGTAAATATAATATTAGGTAGGTACTGGCATTAACGCGGGCTATTATTTGTGTTCAAATAAACCCATATTAATGTATAGATCACACATTTGCCCACATATTATGAATAAACCAAATAGCAATTACAATGAATGGTAAGTGGGCCACCCTGAATATTCAGAGACGAACCCACTTCTTACTTCCATTACTTATTGTGAGCAGAGATGTTATTGTAAACTAGTGGTTGCCCACGACTACGCTTGTGTAATAAAGTTGGTATGTTCTTTTAGTTACTTTTAAGGGTTCTCCATTTAGATTTCGAGATAAAAAGTATCCTATGGCACACTCCCGTGTTTGAACTATCTCCAAACACAAAACTCTACTATACGAAGTAATATACTAGTATCTATTTACCGGCTATTTCTTCAGCGTAGAATATTCACGACTGTCATTCTCCATACAAAACTTTTAGGAGTTGATATTTAAAGAAAATAGCCTACATTTGAACCCGTGTTTTTAACTTTATGCATATTAAATTTCATCTAAAATGGTCTAGTGGCTGAGCCATAAAAGCGTTACATACAGAAGGACAAAAATTTCACATTTTATTTATTTTATTATAGTTATTAGAATATTGTGACAGTTTTAAGAATCTGAAATAACTGTAATAATATTTTCTGAAAAATTTCAAATGGGGTTAATCAATTATTATCTTTTTTCATGGCATAGGACAGCAAAAAAGTATAATAAGAAACTCCTGATGATAAGGGAAAACCGTAGTCTATAGACACCATAGAAGTGCGTTGCTGTCCTGTGACCGAACTATTAGGCCTATTATACAAGTCTACTGGCACCCCATCCTCGGATCGAATATCTTTCTCTTCAAACAGAAACACATTTTTATTATGATTGCATTAATTTTGAAGCTAGACTCTTCTGAACTATATTCACATCTTATAATCTGCTAGTTAGGTGCTCCCCAGAACTGTCAAAAGCAGGAGACCCGGAATACCACCAACCAAATGGTAAAACCCAAATGTTTTGATGTAGAATCAGTATTATTACAAGACTAGTGGCTCGCCCCGGCTTTGCATGGTTATAAAATATGCATATAAACCCTCCTACTTTATCACTTTATCTATTAAAAAAAACCGCATCAAAATCCGTAGCGTAGTTTTAAAGATTTAAGGATACAAAGGGACAGAGGAAGCGACTTTGTTGTATACTATGTAGTGATTATTCTACTAATTCAGTCACTCAATATAAGATAACTGAGATATAAAGCAGCTTCCCCAAATTACCAACACTGTACCTATTTCTTTACGTAAATGAGTTACTGTTGTCCTTTTCCGTACTAGAAGGTATATGTAAAGGTTTAACGTTACACGGTATAAGGCCCCGAGAAATAAGTTGGTGACCCAATAGTGACATCTATGGTGTGTTTAAGTGATGTATACTTACCGTCAGTAGAGCCGTTTAATATCTTTTAACCTACAACATAAAAAAGTGAAAACAATATAAGCATTCGTCGATTCGGTCATAGCTAATGTGGTAAGCTCAAATCGTAAGCGTTCATTGTCCCAATTCAATAATTTTTAATCACCAATCGATAATTAAACGATATTCATAATAACCGTTAACAATAAGGGCCGAGTGATTAGGGTTGCCTGATTTAAAATATGTTATTTTATTTTTGTAAAAGGTCTGAGAATATTTAAATTCAAATTATGAACTGAGAAAGAAAATTCAAATTATACAATGATCTTGCTGTGTTGGTCCAGGCTCTTTGCAGAATAAACCATATATCTTCCTGCCAGGCAGTTCACAAAATACGAGAATGGGCTAACCTTCACTAACACCGTGACATGTCATTAGGTGGTAGAGTTTCGCAGCGACCTGTTCGTGCCGACATAACGTCAGCGCTTTCCATTGACGTGTTCCAGTTTGAATCATGAGGTAGTCGGTAAACGTACTTTTGTTCGGGGGATAACATCTCGGTTTTAGATTGGCAACGCACTATTACTTTGGTGTCTCAGGTGGCATGAATTCCTTACCATCAGGAAATCCGTCAGCTTGTTTGGCTTGCAATATCGTAAAAAAATATTAAATTTTTACTATAATGGCCTTACTCATATGAATACTCGATATTACACATGGCTAGGCTTGTTTAAATGTTGGCGGGATAAGTAGTAAGTAGCCTGTGACACTTGTCAGCTTTCTAATTATTTACAAACACAAAAAATACACTACGACATCGCTCGACTGTGAGCTAAAAGTAGGACAAACAAACACAGTTTTGTACTTATAAGATTAGTATGGATTTTTTAAATAAGCTATTCGTTACTTACGCACTTAGATTTGTAGTATTACTTTTTCGTTACTATTTTCTTTTTCTATCTTATTTTAAATTTTGAAATCATTTGAGTTTAAAAAACAAACAAAAAAAGAAGATTCTTATTTACCCCCGCCTGTATCCCCAAAGAATTAGCTAGAAGGCTACGAGTCACAATGTGATAGGTGGAAAAACTACCGCCTAAACACAAATCCAATCCCGGTCAACGTTGTCTTTATTAGAACATGAAAGAATATTAAAAAACATATTTTATTTTTGCTGCCCGATCAGAGCATCTAACATAACACCTCATGAAGTAACACCGGAACGCTAGACTACAAAATACAAAGAAAGTTTCGTTTAAGCTTTTATTTTTATTAAAAATGCGAGTTATTTTATACCAACGAAGCAAGTATTGCTTTCATTTAAATTAAAGAAAATTGAATTATTTGTCCGGTATATTGTGTATTTCTTCAAAAGTCTGAATATTGTAGAAAATGTCGACAGAATCTAAAAAAAATCGACTGGCAACCCTAAGTCAGAGAATTTATAACGATTATTGTATCGCGATAGAATGACGCTGGGTGTCGAGCACTCGGTGTTAGTGAGACGCCGGGTGTCTGAAGCCCTGTGTATAGAAGTTAATTAATTACTGCTAAAGTGTGAACGGTTGTCAATCGCATCTGATTGGTCGCGGTCTTCGAAGTATTTATTACCTGTAATTACTTTATATTAATTCTACAATTCAGTTTAGAATTATGCTACGATCACATTTCGAGTTGTATTTAATGGACACTAAATCGTTCTAAGAACGAAAATTAAATAAACTAAGTTGATATTATTTTTTTACATGAGCTTGTTGCCAGTTCTAAATTTTTATATCTTTGCTACTTTACATGTGAAATAAAAAAAACAAGCAGTGATTTAAGCATATTTTAACATAAAGTAATTCAAATTGAATTATTTTGAATCAGTTGAATAAATGAATGTTGCAAGTGTGCAACATTCCTTTATTCAACTACTTTTTTTACTACTTGTGTTTTTACTATCATCATTACATAGTATAAAACAAAGTAGTTCTTTGTATTAGTCTGTCTATTTCTAACCTTTCTTCTTTAAAAAGTTACAACGGGTTTCGATACAACTTTTACTGTAGTTCAGAAAATTTATTCCTTGCGGATTTATGTATAATACAAAATATTCTAAATAGGTAATTTATTAAAAGAGAAAACTCCATGTTTTAATAAGAAACCGTCAAGAACACAATTATTCTAGCGCTTACATCACGTAAATTGGCTTCACCGTAGGAGATTCATAAAAATAAGGTACTTCAGAATAGTGCTTCACAAAAGATCTATAAAAAAGTCCGAAATAGTATAACATAGTTCATGAAGTTGAAAACATTTATCTTTACATATTTAATTAAAAAAATCTACGTTATTTTCAAAGCAAATTTCTTATAACCATTGTAGGTAAGTCCTTATCCAAATAAGTATATAGCCACGAACAAAATAGTGGCATTGTAACGCGCTGCTAATATGCAAGGTCTAAATCTCAGAGGATCAGAAAAGAGATCAAACCCAGGAGAACCTACAAAGACATTCTGTAGTTACAGACAGTTTAGTGTACTTAATTCAAATTTTTTATTTAAAAAAATTGTATACATTTTAAAATGAAATAGTACCGAAAAGTACTTTTCTTAAAAACGTATTTTATATATTAAAACGCCCATAGTAACATTGTTTGGAAGATCAGGTGGAAAGCCAGGCTAGGTTGCTAATATATTTTAAGCAAGCATAATACTAACAAACATCATTGAGAAAAATAATTTTGTTTTCTAAATTTGTATGGGAAGTATTTCAGGGTATACGCTCTCTAATAAAACAAGAGTTATAAAAATTGAATTACTCCGTAAAAAGTTATGGGTGGTCATACAATAAAATTGACGGGGACTAATCTGACTAGTCATCTCCTGTTTTTGTTCTCTTAGAGGGAGGTTTTTTTATCTAATACAATTATAGGCTAGATATAGTTTATCCAAATCTTCTCATTTATCATAATTGAAGCAAAAACTTTGGACTCCTTTTTACGAAAATTGCGGTGACGGAGGTGTATGAAATTTGGCACACTTAAAGTTTATGTGTAGGAGAAGTACAGAACGCTAATATTTTTAATGAAAATGTTTATAAAGTGCATTAATTCAAAAAATAAAACATTACATGTACTACCATGCATTTAATACACACAAACAAATATATTGATGATAAAAGGTGTGCAAGTAAATTAGTCTCTAATGACAATGCCAGAAATCACGTAAAGTGAAAAAATTAAACTAGGAAAGCGAATCCTGAGTGATATTAACGTTAGCATGGTGTTGGTGAAAAGATAGTTGGTTTTTTGTGTAGCAGGCTAACGAACAAGCACATGTTCTTTGATGACCAGACAAGTGGCATATAGACACCATAGATGGTACAGGCGCGTCGCTATCCTACGGCCGGGTTGTTAAGCTTATTGAGCAAGTCTACTGTTTTTTTTTTTTTTTTTTTGAATGACTAACTTTTTGCTAATCTTGCGATTTTTACAACTTCACCGAACTTTGTGGGCCGAGCAGAGTGCTCAGCCCGAGACATCATTATTTAGATGGATTGGGCTGTTTCCTACAACGCCAGCACCAAGGGCTGTCTCCCGGGAGACCGTACCTCGACTTGGTGCTGCGTTCTGGTTACTGGGTGGACTTGGTGGAGGAGTATTTGTGGCTCGTCGCTCGGCGTTAGGCGCCGGGCGCAAAAGAGGTCTTCGTCGCCGAGACCGGCGGCGACGGTGCAGTGTTGTGTTAGGGTGGTGTGAGTTTGTCGTGTTCCGGTTTACAGTTGGGAGAATAGCGTTTGCCGCGGTTATTGGGTCCGGGGGATCCGATAACACGTGGCGAGGTCTTCTATGATCGCGGGGAGCGTTCGCGACCGGTGTGTAGTCACACGCGGATGCTATCATCGGATTTGAGGTCTACTGTAACATAGCGACCATCTACAGTGGTAGATGTTAACAGAAAATCCTGATAATATGGGAGTTTGAAATAAAAAAATATTAAACGTAATTACACTTTATTTAAAAAAAAAAGTCTCAAAAATGTATTTGCACTTTCACCCTGTTTCTGCCGGCTACAGAAAATAAGGGCGTGGGATACGAGGGTCTCAAAGGCTTTTAGGAATGAAGGACTGCCGTTGCAGGCCTCGAGGCTTAGCTACCATCCACCGCTATGTTAATGCTACCGGCTACCCTACCTTCTAGACCGGAATAGATAAGATTTTTTTTATGATACTGGAAGGCAAAGAAGCAGACGGATTTTCTGATGGTAAGTAACTCACGCCGCCCAGAGACACCAAAGGTGGTAATGATGCGTTGCCAACCTGAGGACGAGATGTAAGGCCTTAAACAAAAGTATAAGTTTACCGGCTATCTTACTCTAACGGCAAGCATTGACCTTATAGCGGCAGGAATAGATAAAATGGTTCCGGGCGAGTCGCTGCGAAACTCTACCACCTAGATGTCACAGTGTTAGTGATGGTAAGCCTATGCTCGCTTTTTACGAGCTGCCTGGCAAGGAAGGCAGATGGTCTATCCTGCAAAGGAGCCCGGACCAACTCTAGTAGTGTTCGCCCCTTACGACCTGCCTAGCAGAAAGGCAGATAGTCTATTCTTCTCAGCGCACATAGATTTACCCGTCGCAAAATCTAGTCTATGTGCTACAAAGAAGTCCATAATACATGATCATCCAATATAAACGTCAATGACTAGCCTGAAATGAAAAAAACGTAACCATAACCGTAGCCGAGATGAAGCGTGAGTCGGATATTTTTGTATAATTCTTTTATTTATCACCTGACATATATTTTCTGTCTGTCATGTCAACTTACCTGTACCCCTACCACGAAGTTTTCTCTCGACAAATGTACGCGGTACGTGTCAAATTAACGATATCTCACAGGTATTGTCAAATACGACTTTTCCAATTACTATGTCACAGTTTCAATTGCAAAGAGAATACGTTTCACGTTTATTTAACGAAAAAATTATGCATACGTCGTATCCACGATTGATAGATCTATGTAGGTATTAGGTATTTCAGCTTCAAAACTTTTCTCGTATAGTAGTAGATACTATTTACATTATAGGCTTCGGCTTTATTCGTTAAGCATCGGAAGCGCATAATTTAAATAGTAGTACTATAATTGGTATTTTAGTTATGTGTATTTTCATCTTTGATGCTTGTTGTATTTTTTAATGTTTTACAGTTGCTTAATTTTGTATCTTAATTTTTAATTTTATAAAACTACTGTCCCTTTCATAGAATGTTTAGTTTTGGTATTAACATAGAATAGTGCATAATAAATTATACTAACAGAATTCTTACAATAATAGTTAACAGGGTCACATAAAATCACGTTTCCATGGGGAAAATTAATTATCAACGTAATCAATAACTATGGACGTCCTTATAAGTAGCCGGTAAACTTACTTTTACTCAACGCCTAATATCCCGGCCACGAGTTGGCAACGCACCTTTAGCACCTTTTCTGTGTCTACGCGGCGTGAATTTCTTAACATCACAAAATCCGTTTGCTAGTTTGCCTTCTAAAATTATTAAATAAACAAAATATAAATATATATATATATGTATCATGGTGATTCAAATTGACGCAAATTAACGAAAAGCGCATTTCGACTGGTTGTTTCGAAGACGCTCGAAATTCATGGTAGGGGAAATGACTCAGCACCACGTAACTAGCTGACAGCCTCTTTGTCGCCCTAAATAACAATTTACATTCATTTATATTCGCTGATAAGCCCTATTTATAATCTAGTGACACGCTATGTGTAGCCCTAGCCTCTTTCTCTTCACGATAGAATAACCTCAAATTGTCGGGGCGCTATTCTTTATATTACAATATAAAGTCTGTTTCAAATGCAAACCGAAATATGATCAGTCACCCTAAGTATTTCGAAAGAATTTTTGTAAATCGAAATTTTTTAACATATAAATTATAATAAATTATATTACAATATAAAGTCTGTTTCAAATGCAAACCGAAATATGATCAGTCACCCTAAGTATTTCGAAAGAATTTTTGCAAATTGAAATTTTATAACATAATAGGTGTTCCACTCGGATTACAACATTGGTTTGAATTCGTGAAGTACATAGATTTAATCCAAATTTTGATGTGTTTTTAAATGAAAGTATCATACCCCCATATCTCCGAAGAGCAAAGGCAGAGGCACAACCAGGGCACCTACGACTAGCCGAAGACACGAGGTCCTACAATGTAATAGGTGGCAAGCCTATCGCTAACCGGGCACATATCCAATCCCGAGCAACGTTTTTTTATTAGGAAATTAGAAAAACCCAATTTTCTTTTTGTTGCCTAACCCGGGAATTGAACAGAATAAATTTCATATTTTTGTGTATGGATAATATTTTGTTAATTAATAATTATATCATATCCAAAGCGAGTTACAGCTTTTAGATAATTTTTATTTTAAAAAAGTTTTTACTTTGATTTGGTGCCGAGCTCGAAACTGGTCATGTGTTTATAGTTAAAATTTGTTATCTAATTTTATATTACAACTAATCATCGTATCACCTAAATGTTCAAATAATTACTAACAGATGAAAAAGAGAACGAGAGTGACTGACATAGTCCAGATAGTCATCTAGTTGAAGTGGCAATGGGCAGGCCACATTGCTCGCAGAACAGACAACCGCTGGATGTTCTCGAGTGGCGGCCCCGCACCGGAGGACGTAGTGTTGGACGACCTCCTACCCGGTAGACTGATAATCTGGTCAAAGTCGTGGGGAGTCGCTGGATACAAACGGCTGGTGGCCATGACTTGTAGCGCTCTTCAGGGGAAGCCTATGTCCAGTAGTGGACGTCCTCTGGCTGAGGATGATGATGATACGAGAAATATCTTCATGTACCGTCATTTTTACTTTTTCTCCCTTCAAATATGCCATTCTATCGAAATTGAGTGATATCTAATATTATTAGCATCAATAAATATACTTAAACCATAGTAGCATAATACGACAACATCGTCAGCTAAAGATGAAGGTCGCGGGTTCAAGTCCTGTTCACAATGGGTACGATTAACATTTTTTAATATTATAGAATTGTCGTTGTGTATCTTTCTCCGGTCTTTCGGTCCGACGTCGGATTTTATTTCTTGGGGTACCAGGTTCGATTCCAAACGAAACGGATATTTTCAATTTTCTAATAAAAATAACATTGCCCGAGATTGATTATGTGCCCAGTTGGAGATAGGCTTGTCACCTGTCACATTGTGGAACTTAGTGTCTTTGTCTAGTCGTCGGTGCCCTGGTTGAGCCTCTACCTATCTCTTCAAGAATATGGGCGTGAAGATACTTTACTTTTACTTTAACATATATTATCTATAACGTGACAGTTTTGTAAATCTTTGGGAATATCATTGAATAACGGATGCTATTAGATTTTATTTGATCTCATTTAAAATTAATCCATAGAAGGCCCTATTGATCAAAATATCTGGGAAAGCCCGGTGAAGTTGTAAAAACCGCGAGATTGGCAACACATTAGTCATTCCAAAAAAAATTATATCTGGTAAATTCAAAATGTCCCTTGACACTGACGTTCGGAAACTTCAGTATGCCGGAAATGTCGTAAGAGACACAATAATGAATGTCAAAGCTTGTCTCAAAGTAGGTCATTTTGAATTTAAAAGCAGGGAACGGAGTTTTGGCGCCATCAAGAGAAAAGATGGTCGAAGTTTTTTCATAATTATTGAATTTCGTGTTGATATTGGTTGAAATTAGTCAATTTTGGTGGCATTTTGTACAATTTTGTTCAGTGAAAGTGCACAAATGAAATAATCACTAAGAAATTAGCGTATCGTGTATTTCCTCGTTGCCGCCAAATCTCATTCATGAGCTTCAGTAAACAGGCCACCGCTTTACCTAAGAGTCTGACATGACTTCCTGACGACTTATGACTGATGACTTTTTAAAATTAATTGAATTGAAATTGATATAAAATTTGATGCAAATTACTACTTGACTAATGGCTAAATACTAACGTGAATGCCAAAACCTAAAGAAAGAAAGAAGAAGCAGGGAACAGAAATAACTTCATCTCTTACGCAATCACGAAATACTTAACAGAAGTAATGAATGTTTTTTTATGATATCCGAAGGAAAACAAGCAGACGGTTTTTTTGGTGGTAAGAAACTCGCGTCATCTTGAGATTTTTAAAAAAAGAATGATCAAATCGGGATATGGTATTGAGACTGCTTATTTATATATTAACTCTTTAATGTACACAACTGATATTAGATACAAAAAAATACTTAAAAGTAAAAAGAAAAAAGTACAAAAGGCGAGCTTATCTCTAATAAAAGAAATTTCTTCCAGCCAACCCGTAAAAGGAAAGTACTAAATAAAATAAGTAGACTTGGTGTACAGATATATAAACTACTAAATTACTTACTTATTTATTTGAAATTTAATCCCAGTTAAGTAGAAATAATTGATAAATGTGTTGAAATATTTCGGGTACATTTAAAATAGCATTTACGCAAGAATGAAGTCGGTTCACCCGCGAATAAAGAGTAAACAATATTTTTAAAATATATCCCAATTTTTGTAGTTTTATTTATAAGCACTGAGGTCAGTGCTTATAAATAAAACTACGATCTACAAATGGTTTTAAATATAAATCGTGACGTATAACGTGGAAGGTAAACCTTCCAATATCATAAAAAAATTCATAATCATAAAAAAATGTGGTATTTTGTCGTCAAAAATATTATTAAACCTGGACCGGAACACATCAATGGCAAGCACTGACGTTAAGGCGGCAGGAATAGATAAAGCGGTGGTACCAATTCGGGCGAGTTGGTGCAAAAATCTACCACCTAGTTAGATGACAGTGTTAGTGACGGTAAGCCTATGCCCGCCATTTACAAGCTGCCTGATTCAGATGTTCTGATCTGCAAAGGGGCCCGGGTGAAAAATTTTGGTGAATTTAAAAAAAAAAAAACATTATTTAAAACGTGTACTCTTGTTTTTGTGAGTTATGATTTTACACAGGAATGTAAACTTATTTCCTACACACCTACATTCTACAACATTGAAAGGGTTTTTTTTAATAAAAAGTAGAAAACTTTTGTTTAAAAAGATACTAGAGATTAAAATTCACTGTTTTTTGCAATTTGTAAAGATCTGTGGGGTGTTATATACCTGCTAAAGTGTATTCAGAACGAAGTTCGCCGGAACAGCTAGTAATGTAATCAAATAAATAAATATTCCCCCAACCCTAAAGATAGCAAATTATATCACCCAAACCCGGAAACGCAGACATCTAAATATTCATCACACTAAAATGCCTGCCCTTGTGGGAAATCAAACCCGAGCCTCGCGTTTGATCAGTGTGGTACGCTAGCCACTCGACCAACGAGGTTGTTAAACCTATAAGCCACGGTTATCTCTTA
>NJDC01000126.1:91604-129538 GCA_002245475.1 Calephelis virginiensis
ACGCTCGTGTTCCATAAATTGAAATAATATTTTGCTAATGATTATGGAAAACAGTAGGGAGATTTGCATGTTCAAGAACGTATCGGCCTTGATTTAATGGTCTTGGCATACACGTCTGTTATTTGTTTCCAACCTACTTATTTTTGTTGAAAATGTTATAATACATTTTGACGGATAAAATCATTAATATTTTTTTCATCATTATATCGTTTTAAACCACTACTATTAAATGTATTCTGGTATCTATTTAAGTATTTCTATCGTATCGTCGTATCGTATCGTTGACTAGCACCCATAACACAAGCATATAATTTGTTCACTTTGGAGTTAGATTCAATTTGTGTAACTTGTCCAGGGGTATTTATTTATTTTATGGAAAAAATGTGAGGAGATAAATATTTATTTTAATTTCAGCACTTGTCTTATGCCTGGGATTTTTTCCTAAGAGTTGATCCGGGCTCCTTAGCAGAGTAGGCCATCTGCCTTAATGCCAGGCATCTACCTTACCGTCACTACACCGTTAAATCTCACTAGATGGTCGAGTTGCGCAGCCACTCGCCCGGATTAGTACCACCACCTTACGTATTCCTGCCACTATAACGTCAATGCTTGCCGTTGACGTGTTCCAGTTTGGAGGTTTAACAGCCCGGCCTCAGGTTGGCAATGCACCATGACCACCTTTGGTGTCTCTGGGCAGCGTGGTCACCAGGAAATCCGTCTGCTTGTTTGGCTAATATATATATAAAAGTCAAGAAATTTTAACGAAATAATAAAAGAATTTTACCCCGGACTGGATTTGAACCTGTACTCTTTCGTCTCAATGCGACGAATGCTTGATCCTTTTGAGCTACTGTGGATTCAATTCCGATGACGAAATTCTTAACTCCTTTCTTACCTTTAACATCGGTAGTTATGTCATATAGATACTCAGTTTTGTGTACTACTAGTAAATGTGTTCGTCGTTTCAGATTAAAATCACATTTTATAATTTCCATAAATTTTGTTTCTCTTAAGTTATTTTAATTTTAGAATTTGATATATTCTTTAGATATTCTTTCTATTCTATTCTAGAAATAAATTTCTACAAATTTTAAATAAAGAAAAATATTCACCGTAGTCATTTCGAATCTACTTTTCATCTCAAGCCAACGAGTGCTCTTACTTTGCTACTAAGTGGCGAGCACTATCTCGTATATAAAATTTAAGAAAAATCTCGGCTCATACTTGAAGACGGATTAACTGATGGTAAAAAGGCGCCTAGAGATACCTAAGGTGGTAATGGTGCGTAGCTAACCTGAGGCAGGGATTTGAGGTCTCGAGTAAAAGTAACTTTACCGGCTACTTTACCCTCCTAACCGGACCACGTCAACGGCAGGCGTTGGACGATATGACGGCATAAATAGGAAGGGCGGTGGTACCAATGCCACATGCCAAATTGATGCTTAATTTTATTTACAACTGAAAATGTAATTAAGAAAATATATTTAATAAATGCTGGCTTTGACGAAAACCTAAAGCTCCTTTTAATTTTGACCTGATACCTTTTCCTTGAATGAATCACGAAATAAAGGTAAGTTCTCTTAAGTCATTTTTCAGTTCATCATACAAAAATACCAATATGCAGGCGACAATACCTATTAACTGTTTACCAACTTATCTCATAAAAGAAACCCAATAAAACACGTAAATTACGAAACGCAATTTGCGGAAATACAAAAAGGTGCGTCGTAAAATCATTTCATGGGAGCGATCCAATTTACTAGCGGCGAGTGTCGGCAGATTAAACAGGATCCAACAAGTTCCCAGCTCATCCAACTCTACAGCCACTAACAAAACACAATACTTTGCCCACTTTACTTCTAAAGTTTTGAAGCGGCTCGATAGTTTGAACTGATCGGAATAGCTTGAGCTAACGTTCCGATGAAAACTGTTTGAAGTTGCGAAAACAAACCACTTATATTGCTTTACAAAATTCATGATTAGTTGGCTTGTGGTTCTCGAATGTGAAATTAGCTAGTTAAGTAACTTTTTTATAGCAAACGACACTGAACATGCACGTGGCTCTCCTGATGGTAAGAGATAACCCTGATACCATACCATAGATGCTATAGGTGCGTCGATATCATGTAGCTGATGAGTTAGACCTAATGTGCAAGTCTGAAGGCTACCTTATCCGCCGCTGATATTTATTGGAGAATAGGGTAGCTGATAGTAGACGACGCACTAGTAAAATAGTACCTAATTAAAACAATGATGATTTGATTACCGAGGTTGGACATGTGGCCGGTTGACGATAGGCTAGGCACCTATTATATTGTCTTCAGCTAGTTGTGGTTGCCCTAGCTGTGTCTCTGCCTACTTCTTAGAATCTTTGTCTAAAGTTACTATCTTATGACAAAAATTGAGATAATTGTGAAGAGTCATATTTATCCTATATTAGCAGTTCTGGCGAACTTCGTTTCGCCCATTCAGTTTGTATGGGAAAAATTAAATGTTATTTTTCCTAGCTTCCTTAGAGTCGAACGGAATAAAAAGTGTCCTATGTCTTTCTAGTTTTAAGTTAATTTTTAAGTTTTTTTAATTTTTTCTTTTTTTTCTTTCAAACTTTCAGCCAAATCGTTAAGCTGTTCTTGAGTTATTAATGGCAAAACTAACACGACTTTCTTTTATATATAAAGACTAGCTGATCCAGCAAACTTCTAATCTCTTGACAATAATGCTTCGACAGTAGCGCAGTCTGTCGGATTCGATGTGAAACATTCCAAAATCAACAACTACTTATTATTAAAAAATAATTTAAAACATTTTCCAGGAGAACAAATCATGAATCTAAACCATTATCGAATTCCCTTGAACACACACAAAAAATTTCATCAAAATCGCTCAGAAGAAGAAGAAAGAAGGAGTTCAGTGACATACACACGAAAACAAGAGTTACATATATAAAGATTTAGTTACAACTCCGGTTTTTACGAGATGAAATACTTGAAATGCTACATGTTTGAAAATTTTGATTACCGAAACAGAGAAAGGTGTATTGATTTAAAATGACGTAGCCAGGCCGAGGTCGCTTATTGAAAAGATGTCCGCCGGGACTCCGCTCGAAATACCGGAGCTGGTGGAAATTTCCAATACATTGAGCACAGGCTTCTGGGTCGTGAATATTATACATCATTATCATTTCAGCTCGGATGGCCACAAACTTGGCACTTTCTGGAACACCATGTTAGGTTGTCAAACGATCGCTGTCAATTTTTTGATAACATTTTTGATTTGAAACAATTATGGTAATATATTTAAATTATGCGCTTCGGCTTTATACCTTTGGAACGAAATTACTTACGGGAGGCTTGGAGAAGATAGGGATTTTGCTGCGCGACCCAACTGAAACCGTAACAAAAAAACCGTGGAATAAAACCGTTAAATAAGACGCGGGAATAAATCAGACACGACAGTTGCTGCGCGACCAAGCTGAAAAAAATGTGATAATAAAACCGTAAGAAAAAGCCCTTGGAATAAAACCGTTAAATGAGACGTGCGCAGGCGCGACAGTCGTGTATAATACTGTTACGACTTTGAGTACCTATATCTCGAAAACGAAGCGTCGTACAGCAAAACCCCAAAAACGCATAAGTAGGTATTAGGTCTACTATCGAACAGTGAAGAAAGTTCTCGAAAAGTCGTTGATAAGAGAACAACGTTTTCTGGAACATTCGCGGTCCGCGGCGAGTAGTACCTATACACAGCGCGCATTGTTTACGTATAGCGCCGCAGGTAATAAATCATGTCCTTGACGTAATCACCCGAAGATTCGGGAAGCGTCTATTGTGTTAGATTGTATGAGAAGTTTCTCGAACCATGGGCATAGCAGTATATAAGGAGGCATCGAGCCGCGACCCGCCAGTTCAATTTCGGAAGCGAAATCGAAGCGATCTCTACTAAGCGACAAGGAAGAATTATTTCGGCGAATACAGCGAGGACATTGGACCAGTGATTTTACTTAGCGATTCGGATTCTGTTAAGAGGATTTTTGTGGAAGCTTTCAATAAACGTCTTCTACGTTACAAATGGCATTTTATTACCCATAGCTCGTAACAATACATTTCTCTTTCTCCCTTACTCCACCCGCCAATGCATATATACTCATGAATTGTGTCGATTCTACATTAGCCGAAAGAATTTCGTTCCTACCTGGTGTCCCATCACACCACATTTATGTTTACTCTTTTTACACTTTATACTTTTATTTTTAAATTGGCTGACCTAGCCCAAATTTAGCAGAAATTATTTATTATGTAATAAATCTCAATATAGATATCTTTAAAATACATTCGGTTTTCCGAAGCTTGACGAATATAGCCGAAGTGCATAATTAAAATATTACTCCCCGTTATTATTTTTATTCCCCGTGTTGGTCCGGGCTCCTTTGCAGAATAGACCATCTGCCTTCCTACCAGGTAGCTCGTAAAAGGCAAGCATAGAGTTACCGTCACTAACACCGTGAAATCTGACCTAGGTGGTAGAGTTTCGCAGCGACTCGCCCGGATTGGTACCACCGCCTTACCTATTTCTGCCGCCATACGGTCATAACGTGTTCCGATTCGGAGGGTAAGGTAGCCGGTAAACTTACTTTTGCTCGAGGCCTAACATCCTGACCTCAGGTTGGCAACGCACCATTACTATCTTTGGTGTCTCTAGGCGGCTTGAATTTCTTACCATCAGGAAATCCGTCTGCTTGTTTGCCTTCCTATGATATAAAAAAAAAATTACTACTGTACTTACTTCGTACTCGTACTTACACGTACTTCCAAAAGGATTCAACTTTGGAATATTTTACTTTGGAAAGATCAAAAATTCATCTGCTATAATTACGATGTTGCGAATATTCGTGGGTGGTTGCGATTACCATAGGGAGGTCATCATATTATTCTCTTCTAAAAAAAATTATGGTACAAGATGTTGCCTGCGGCTTTACCAGCAGGGTTAATTATCCCATAGTATTTTTTTTTGTGATAAAAACAATCCTATGTGTTCATTCAAATTACTCTCTATGTGTGTGCCAAATTTAATGAAGTAGTAGTAGTAGTACCAGTAGGTTTTGCGTGTAGTAGTAATAAACAAATAAACAAACTTTTGAATTTATAATATTAGTATGATTATATTAGCAAAGTCAGAAAAACTTTGCAGTAAAGACCTACAAATTAACCAAATTGGTACCATGGCTTTTTTGAGCCGCTACATTATTCCATTCATTTTATGAATATCTTTCTAATTTGAGTTGGAAGTATGTGTTAAGAATATTTAACCTTCTTCTGGATCGGGATTCATATACAAGTAAGAATGAAATAAAATAGATGAAATCAATCATTCACACGACTTATAAAAACGCATTAATGTTAGAAGATCGTTTTTCGCGGTATCTCGAAAAACTAAAAACAAATTTATCTTCTTCAGAATATAAGTTCGATGCTACAAAAAGCTGACCTTTAGCTTTGAATGGGTGCGTGTGTGTCTGACGGAGACTAATGTGTTGGAGGGCTGACAAATCCCTTTGTTACATTCCAAACCAAATCCTTTACAAACGTACTATCTTCAAGCAAATTAAACCTTTAAATCATGTGGAATTTAATTATATTTGAAACTAGCTATCCCGGCGAACTTCGTTCCACCCGTTCAGTATGGGAAATAATGAAGAATTATTTTTCCATTTTCCCTGCAACTTTTCCGGTTTTTCTCCTTCTAAAAACCTTCTCCTGATAATAACTAACACAATAAAAAAAGAATTATCCAAATCAGTCCATCCGTTCGGAAGTTATGCGCTTACCAACACATTTCGCGGTTCATTTTTATATTATAGATAGAAAACATTTTTCCAACCGTCCACCTATAGACAAAGTAGTTGATGTTATTTTATGTTGTACATACAGCAGCGACCTTATTTTATCCATGTAAGTATCTCAGGTGAATATCGGTTTGCAGTGACGCGTAGTTCAACTTTATAAGTACTTAAATTAAAAATCTCGATTTGTAAAACCGTATCGGTATAACACACTGCTCCCGCATCTTCTATCAAAACGGGAAATCAGGAAAGACGGTGAATGGATTGGACTTACCAAAAGGCCCAAACATGTCTAGATCCACACAGAACATACACATATACACTATATATATACACACGCCAATAAATTCATATTTTTAAAGAAAGAAACACTTGTACTGTTTTACTTATCACTTATAATTTATTACTTTGTAATTAGTAGCCTACGGTTTCGCTTATACAGCATCATCACGGCTAAAACTTAAACTACTCAACAATATTATTTTTGATGTGTAACTATAAATTCATTATAATATTTAAGATTATATCATTATAATATATAAGATTATATCATTTTAATATATAATTCATTATATTATATAAGATTATAATGAATTTATAGTTACACATCAAAAATAATATTGTTGAGTAGTTTAAGTTTTAGCCCTGATGATGCTGTAGGTATAAGCGAAACCGTAGGCTACTAATTACAAAGTAATAAATTATAAGTGATAAGTAAAACAATACAAGTGTTTCTTTCTTTAAAAATATGAATATTTGGAAGTTTTACCAAGCGCCGACGATGGAAAATATCAAATACGCCAATAAATTATTTTATTAGCACCAGTAGTATAATACATAAACGAATCAAAAATAAGATAATTAAGTTTGGATTTTTGTATGGATTGCCGCAAATGCCGTGATGCCATCTTCTATTACACACTACCAAATTTTGTGGCGACGACAGTGTGATTTTATGGAAAATGTTAACGGTGATCAATGCTGACATTGTGTCAGAAAAACGTAAATTTATAATAACAATTCAGATGAACTATAAAGAAAAATAAAATATATGCTACTGTTTTAAAAAAAATCCATCATTGCCCCATTTCCCAATAGGACAGACGCATGAATAAAAGTAATTTTCTGGACAACCGTTATTTTCTTTGTCCTTTTCGTAATTGTCAGTGGACACGAAGGCATAAGTAATACGGCAAGCAAACACCTCGTCAGCGTTCTCGAGTGTAATTGTAACGCTCGCAAATATTTGCTCCGCTTTGAAATTCTTTCTGCATGTTAACAACGCCTTATACTGGATTGTACAACTTCATTACTTTCATTAAACACGTTGTATATTGTTATAATGAGTTTTTCCTCTAGTTTGCGACAAATTGGATAATATTTTTTAAAACATGCATTACGGTGCATAATTTTTGCCACACCTACGTTTGTGTTAATGTCAACAGAGTTGTAATTGATCCTAAAATAATAATTTAATATTTATTTTAAAAAAAACATTTACTTAAGACCAGCTGAATGTATACGAAAGCATACCTATGTTTGTGTTAATGTCAACAGAGTTGCAATTGATCCTAAAATAATAATTTAATATTTATTTAAAAAAAAACATTTACTTAAGACCAGCTGAATGTATACGAAAGCATACCTATGTTTATAAAGCAAATGTATAATAAAGTGACCAAATGCGGGTCGGACTCGTCCTTGGAGGGTTTTGTAGCAGCTACCATAAGATTAGGGATTTGTATCGAGAGTATAATATAATATTTAAGGATGGATTTCCTAGGGTCGACAAAAAATATACCGTGCTGAAAGATTACAGGAATAAAACCCACTGTTACACGATCACAACGGCGAGAGTGAGGCAGAGGAGGAGTTCTGGATTTTAGCATACCCTGACATTTTAAAATGCAACATTATCATCGGCGATGTTTATTCAAACTTTAAATGCACCGCTTAGTGTCGCAAACTTATAAGTTCAGTAGTCAAAATGGGAACTAAGCCAATATTTCATGAAACGTCATTCCACTGTCAGTCTGAATGTGAGCACCGAAAATCAATTTTTATTTTTATCGCTATATTGTAGATAACATACTTCTTAATGAATAATATCGGTGACGCGATTTACTTAAGGCTTACCACGAGCTTATGGTGCTGCACTCGCTAGTGTCTCCGTAAATTATTTGTATAAAATCGTAGAACAGAGCCTCTACTGGTACCTTAGGAAACTGATTTTTCAGATCGAAAAGGCTATAGATTTCGATACTGTTACCGAACGCAATCTATTCCAACTCAGGTTAATGGCTCTGCACAGACAAATCGATAGCAGTGTAGTCGCTAGATGGCGTCTTGTAAGTCAGCAGTACCACAGTATTTCATTTCACTATACAGTGTTAACAATTAAGAAATCCGATAAGACATCGACTGTGAAAATAGAGTAGTTCGATCGAAAATAGAGAAGTACAAACTATCGATAATTTTTGCTATCGATTGAATTTTAATTATTAATTCGCATGAAACAAGGTAAATTGTTTTAGCATTTACATTATTTACAATTCTGTATCTATTTCAAGAAGAATAACATTAACAAGCACACGGATCTTCTGATAGTGAGGCAAGCGTGGTCTATAAATACCAAAGATTGTAGAGGTGTGTGGTGGGTTGTCCAACCTAATGTGCAAGTCTACCTGCCACTTTACCATTGCGAGCGGAACATCATACTGTTATTGGAGATAGCCGTATATCCTTGTATTAACAGGAGACAGGGCTTAGCCTTGGGACAACACGGGGGCTAAAAATACTACTTGGGCTAATTTTTGTCCCTTTTATTTATTAGCTTTAACACGCAAGCTAAGTAATGAACAAACTATAAATAAAGAAAGGTAAACGAAATAATTAAGAAAATATAATTTCCCTTTGTGTATATCCAAATCGCACGCACGGAATAAATATTATTATGGAAGAAAGGCAATAAAGAGGCTTCTTTGTATTCATAGCGTTGGGTATTGATATAATTGCTTCATTAATGCGTAATTTGCCCCTGGCACGGAGAGGGCCCCGGCTAACAAGACGGGAGTCCCATTTTACGAGACGGGGGCCCGCCAAGTCTAACAATACCTTTTAACTTTATATCTCTGGTTAGTGTACATACGGTAAACGTGGCTTCATACAAGTTATACAAATGTTTCTCTTAAAATTTATAAGCAAGGGCTTGTTTTGTGAACTTTATGTTTGTTTAATATTTATGGAGGAAAGCTATTTATAATGGTTATCACATTTACGGTTTATTGCAATTAAATAGCTCAAGTTAAAAAAAAGATTAATGTTATTATTATTTCTTTTTTATCTACTGTTCTTAGACATTCGATATTAATAATCTTAAAATTAAAAACTTAAACCTATGAAGCATATCGATCACTTCAGTTTTCAAACAAAAAAAATCGCATCGAAATCGTTCCATCTGTTCAAAAGATATGTCGCCATATATACACACAGACATGCCAAACTTACAAAAAATCTCATTTTTATGTGGTTTAGATGAACTGAAAATAATACGAAATGTAAAACCGTAATTTTGAAACTATGATCCACCAGGCACCTCTTAGCTGATTCAACAGGTCCTTGTCATCAAGTCATTGTCAAAACATATAAACAGGTCTAGTTAAGACGAATCTAACGAGATCAATCTCGATGAGCTTATTAGTAGAAATTCCGGTGTTGAGTCTCCTATCTTCAAACTCCATCATCAGGTCAGCTCGGTTTTACAATCACTTGTTAGTGTTTTATCTGTAAGGTCTCAAATATAAGCCTAATAATAATCGCCTCTGTGATTTAAGCATCGGTTCGGCTTCGGACTTGACTTCTTGAGGTACCGGGTTCAAACTCTGGGTCGGGCAAAAAATAATATTAAAATTTTATATTTTAATTTTTTTAATAAAACTAACATTGCCCGGGTTTGGATATGTTGGCGATAGGCTTGCTACCTATCACATTTTGGGATTTAGTGTCTTAGGCTAGTCGTGGCTACCCTGTTTGTGCCTATGCTTAAGCTTTCGGGCATATGGGCGTGAAGATACTTTGTTTTGTTAATATAATATGCGTTCTGATGCTAACAAATGAGCTGCAAATGAGCTGATGACCTTGAACTCCTGAACAAATCTCCATAGACTAGAGCTATGATCACGTCACCTTTCAAACAAAAAAAAACTTCATCAAAATCCATCCATCCGCCGAAAAGCTACGACAGACACATATACATATCAAAATTATAACAAACCTCTATTTTCATTGTAGTAAAAAATTGTGTCAGTGAAACGTGACCCCTTTATTTGGGTTTTTATTTTAAAAAATTATCTTCACATCTATATCAAAGAAGAGATAGGCAGAGGCACAACAAGGACACCCATGACTAGCCGAAGACAGTACATAACTCCAATAATGTGACAGGTGGCAAATCTGTCGCCAATTGGGCACATATCCAATAAACCAATCCCGAGCAACATTTTTTTTTTATTAGAAAATTAGAAAAACCAAATTTTCTTTTTGTTGCCCGACCCGGGAATTGAACCCAGGACCTCATGCAGTCAATATAATAATAATTATAATATGTGTACTATAAGCTATTTTTTTAATAAGTTACAAGTTATTCTACCCTTCAGGTTAGTCTAAACGTGTATTTCTTACGAACAGAAAATCGGTTTCTTCAAATTTTATTTAATTAAGAAAAAAATATATTTATTACATAACACTCATAACGTAAAAAGCATATTGCTGTCATATTAGCTCTCTCATTTTTACCATTTAAAAAATACGTTAAAAATTATTCAACAGTCAATAAATACTTCTTGAATTTCGAACAAATTTACTCGTAAATTACTGGTCCCTAACCAGTTGGAAGAAATCTGATTCAAAGTAATTGTTTCAAACAGTAAAAGGGTAGGCTAAAAGTACAAAACAATTTTGATATTTATTTTTGTATACACGCACATAGTACACCTATAAACATAGATAATGTATAATATACATACTGAAAGTTGACGGAACTGGCCACTTACAATAAATAAAATAATAAAAAAACAAGGAGTTTTGGCGAAATCTTAAACTTACTTTTGCTCGAGGCCTAACATCCCGGCCTCAGGTTGGCAACGCACCATTACCATCTTTGGTGTCTCTAGGCGGCATGAATTTCTTAACATCAGGAAATCTGTCTGCTTGTTTGTCTTCCAATATCATAAAAAAAAAAGAAATCGTGAATGAAGATGCTCATATTTTTTCACAATTGTTTAATTTAGTATAAATTATAAGAAAAATTAGCTAATTTGGTGGGAATTAGTTTAATTTTGTTTAGTGAAATTACACAAATGAAATAATCATGAAGAAATCGTGAATTTCCTCGCTGCCACCAAATCTCCCAAAGTGAGCTTGTGTAAAGTCACCACCGCTTTACTCAAGACCCTGACGTGGCTTTGTAAATAGAGGCTGTATAAGAATAATTAATACGGAAGACATGTGATTAATGACTCTATAAGAATTAATTAATACGGAAGGTCTTAGCCGGCCCCAAAAAGGGACAAATTAACTTAAAAAAAATAATAAAAAAGCAATACTATAATTTGAAAATGGAACTCCTTAGCAACACACATTACTTTTTAATTTATGTGTTTTTTTCAGTGTGGCAGAGTTCAGATAATTGTCTGTCGCTATCATAAGAAATCAATTCTTGAAAGATTTTTACTGGCATTTAGTGATGAAGCTCCATTACACATCTCTATGTATTTGTGGTTTAGAGAATTCATTCACGGACGAGATTTTCTCTATGGTGACAAACCTGAAGGTCAGCTGATGACTGCAGCTACTGAATCTAATATCGACACCGTACGACAACTATTAGTGACGGACAAAAAATTACTTCTCAGCAAATTCCTACTAAATATGACATTGGAATGAGTCAAATGCAAAATATTTTGCATGAGCAACTGAAGGTTCGAAAACTTTGGACTAGTTCAATACCGCATGATTGAGTGGAAGACTAAAAACGACTGCATGTAAAGCGGTGCCAAAAATTGTAGAAAATTTTAATGGAAGAAAGTCATATTTTGCAAACAAATAAATATGAATATTAGCTGTCTGTAACATTGTGACAGTTTACGAAACCAAAGTGTAATGCTTCGAACCGAAAAAAAAACAGTAAACAGAATGGGCCCTTCCTTTCAAGGAGTTGTCAAAAAATTAAGAATAGCAACTACGAGTTAGCACATTTCGCTAGGAGGACAAATGCGTATTTGAAGGCTACGAATGTGGAGCTGATGACATCCAATGTTCAGTCCGGACCTCGAACCTAATGACTTTTTATTCACGAGAATAAAAGATAAACTTAGAGGTTTACGGTTCTCAAGCACAAACCTTAAGTCTGCTACAAAACTGAAGCAATTTGAAGCTAAGAACACATGTGTACAATTTCATGAGTTAATTCAATAAGGGTACGTGAGTCGTTCACAATGGAAACAAGAAAATGTGGCACGTACGGAGTAAGGGTGGCAACACACTGGGCGGCTGATGGGCTGGTTTATGGCCGCCCGTAAAACGACCATTATCGAGTGATCAGTTATTACGCACCTGAATTCGGCCCTGTATCGCTTACAATGTGCCGGTCCAGTGAAATAACTCAGTTTGTTCCGTGACAGTGTTTATAGCTGTAATTGTACAATGATGGGGAGCCGCGTGATTGTTTGCTGCTCCGCGGGCGAGGTAAGGGAGCTCTACATTAATATTTTTTTAACAGGAAGACAAAATAACATAAAGAGTTTATAATGCTCGTACTTTAAAATAAAACAAAACACACAAGTTGTTATTAGAACGAGATATTTCAGATGTTATCGGTGCGTTATCCATCTAAGTTTAAATTATTTTAATGCTATCAATATATTTACCTATTTCGCGTGGTCATCGTATTACGCTTAAACGGATGGACTAATTTTACTAATTATTTTCTGTCATGTTAGTTATTGACAGGAAAAGTATTGTCATTGTTATATAAAGAGGAAAAATAGGGAAAACTTCAGGTAAAGTGGGAAAAACCTCACTTCAATTCTGTCCATACAAATTATTAATAGCTGTTAATGCTGTTCGGCTAGTTGTAAATAGATTAAATACTAGCTGTTGGCTGCGGCTTTGCCCGCGTTTTTACAGTAACCCGTTTTGCGATCTGAATTGGAAGTAGTATTTATGTTAATCTAGATAACAATGTATCTGTGTTTCAAATTTCAGACAAATCCTTTCAGCCATTCGAGCGTGAAAGAGTAACAAACATAAACTCATCCTTACAAACTTTCGCATTTATAATATTAGTAGGATTAAATATCTAGGGACAATGTTCACCAATTGATTTAACTTCAAAAGTAAATTATATACTCGTGGTATAAGACAATTACAAATACCGGAATATATTTATAAGATACCCAGAGTCGGAAACACAGACATCGAGGACCGAACACGATCATCGCGATTGGTCAGTGGTGTTAGCCGTGTAGGTACGCTTATCCATCGATCCACGATGTGATCACAGATTAAGTTAGCAAACAATCAGGCACCAATTACTTCTTAAAATTCACTTCATCTATCAAAAAACCCGCATCGAAATCCGTTGCCTAGTTTTAAAGATTTAAGCATACAAAGGGACATAGGGTCAGAGAAAGCGACTTTGTTGTATACTATGAGTATGTAGTGATTCAATTGTCCAAACAGTGTGAACATGCCTTAAATTGTAAAATAAAATAATGCATACAGTGTGCAAGCTATAATGGCACAAATTAATTAATTTAATTTGCAGCACTGGCTACTGTTTTCTTTCATTCATTCCTTGTTGTGGGTAATATTAAAGTGCAAGTGTCAATTACAGTTATTGAACATTGAAAGATTCTAATAATACCTACTCGTTATTGTTTGTGTCCATACAATACATTTAAGCTGTGCTAAATACATTAAACACGGTACTTTAGGTACCAACATTAGTAGGTAGGCATTTCAACATAGTACATTAAGGATCAAGGGTTCCCAAACTTTTACAATTGTGGAAAACTAACCAATGTTTTATTTATTGAAAATCTATTAGACTAGCTGCCTACCCCGGTACATAAAAAACTTCCTCTTCAATCACCTTACCTTTAAAATACCGCATCAAAATCCGTTGCATAATATTAAAGGTTTAAGCATACAAAGGGACATTGGGACAGAGGAAGCGACTTTGTTTTATACAATGTAGTGATTATTATCATATTATATTAATATCGTAAATGTGAAAGTATGATGGTTTGTCTTTCTTTCGTTATACCAAAGACAATTTATATTTACTAATCTCTGGTTATACGCAATTTACATAAATTACGTAATAGAGCGAGACCTAACTGTAACGCAGACGAAGCCGAGGGATACATCCAGTATTACATAATGCCTTTATATTAAAAATCTTCATATCAAACATTTACAAAAGTAAATACCTTCTAAATTATATCAGAACAAAACTTTTGTCAAAAAATATTATAATTGAAGAACTTGATTCCTCGATGTTACTTTTAATGGGAAGAATAAAATTGTTTGACTTTTTTAAATTATTGCTTGACAGTCGAATTCTTATTTTTTTTTTGTCTATCTATTCAAAAATAAAAAGTTACTAAAATAGACAATTGAATTCAGGATTTTGCCCTTATGTTTTTTTGCTAAAGTTCTACGGAACTCATTTTAGGGATCGATTGTATATATTAATCTTTAAATAAGATTTAGGCGCTAATGGAGTAATTGGAAATTCAAAATCCTATTAATATTATAAATGCGAAAAGTGCTGAACCGATTTTCGTAAAATTTGGCACACACTGCAGGGCAGGGTAGCAGGGCGGCAGGGTAACTTGGATTAACACATAGGATAGTTTTTGAATAATATAAAATGTTCCTGTGGGACCAATAAGCACGCGGGCAACACATCACTTTGTTTGAGTCGTCAAAACAGTCTTATTTGTATGAAAACAGTTATAAATGTGGAGGAAGTTAAGTAAATAGGTCTGCAAGGTTCATGGCGCTTCACAAAATTACACCCAAAAGGGACTTGGTGTGAAGAAATACATGTATATATCTATATAAGTATATACTTATATCTACGTTTGTATATATTAAGACATTGTTGGATATCCCCCGTATTGGTCCGAGCTCCTTTACAGAATAGACTGCCTTCCTGTGCCAGGCATCTCATAAAAGGCGAGCACAGGCTTATCTTCACTAACACCGTGACTTCTGAATTGGTGGTAGGGTTTCGCAGTGACCTGTCGGAATTGATACCACCGCATTACCTATTCCTGCCACCATAATGTCAGCGCTTGCCGTTGACGAGTTGCGGTGCAGAGGGTAAGGTAGTCGGTAAACTTACTTTTGCTCGAGGCCTAACAATCTGGCCTAAGGTTGGCAAAACACCATTACCGCCATTGTTGTCGCTAGGCGGCGTGAATTTCTTACTAACAGGTTATCCATTTGCTCGTTTGCCTTATTTCTTACCAACAGGAAATGCGTCTTCAAATATCAGAAAAACATATGTCCGTTACCATGAATTATAACATACTAGCTCTCGGGCGAACTTTGTTCCGCCCGTTCAGTTTGTATGGGAAAAATTAAAATGTCATTTTTCCTAGTTTCCACGCCTTTGTAAGGGACACAATGTACCCCATGTCCCTCTCCCGGTTCCAAGCTACCTCTCCGTCAATTTTCAGCCTAATCGGTTTAACTATCACGACTGATTCATCTTTCATAATTATTTTTTTGTTTCTATCATTTTTAAGGCGTATTCTGGTAATCGGGGCGAAGACAAATCCAACGAATCAAAAACCATGAAAATTGGTCTAGCAGATCTTGAGTTATAAGTGCTGTAACAAACCCGACTTTATTTTATATATATATATATACACTCACTCACTCTTCTACAATTACATTCCTATCTGAGATAGCCTTTAAAAATTTATAACAATTTACCCGAAGGTTGAGCAAAAGGGTCATTAAATTATCTTAAGAGAACTCACTCGCTTTCCACAAAAATGGTGTCCGAAAATGTAATGTGTAAGCCAGTTATTTCACGGCAGCAACGACCTTAACGGACAGTCACTGGCCAGGTTCAAACGGTCCACTTCTCCCGGATTTTATTCACCTGCGTACTGGAGTATAAATTGCATGAATAATACATAGCGCCGCGATTGTGCGCCACTAACTACGGCAATAATAAATTCCCCTTTATTACCGCATATATTTTATTCTTTGGTAATCACGTTCGCACCATGTTTGTGCTCGCTCGTATATTGTGAATTCGTTTGAGAACACTTTTATATTGCTAAATGTAGCCCGCAACTGCGACTGTGCTTAACGCGACTATTGTCATTTTTCACTTGATAGTTACTTGGCTCACCCGCCGGAATCTATTTAGATATAGGGACAAAAAGTAGCCTATTTCACTCTCTTATTCTCTTTATTTACTTGTAAAAACCATGCCACAGAATTAACATTTTTGTAATATTGAAGGCAACAAGCAGATGGATTTCCTGATTGTAAGAAATTTACGCAGCCTTTAGACACCAAAGGTGGTAATGGTGTGTTACCAACCTGAGGCCGGAATGTTAGGCCTCGAGAAAAAGTAAGTTTAACGGCTACCTTACCCTCCAAACCGGAACACGTCATGACGTTATAACGGCAGGAATAGGTAAGGCGGTGGTACCAATCCGGGTGATTCGCTGCGAAACTCTACCACCTGAACACTTTTATATTGCTAGATGTTGCCCGCGACTGAGACTGATTTTTACAATCTTGTTAGTTTGTCTGCGTTAAAACGTTTAGATATGAGGACAAAAAGAAGCCTATCTCACTCTCTTATTCCCTTAGTTTACTTGGAAAAACTTTTCTCTTTCAAGCCTTATTTTAGGGCAGAATACCTGATCACTGATGCTTTGAAGACATTTAAGGTATAAGCACGCTAGTTCCTTAAACATATTCTTCCTTTTCTTATAAACATAGTTGAATGGTGGGACCACAATTAAGTAATAGTTGCGTTCTACGAAAAAACAGCCGGGTTTATTCTTTTTTTTTATGATATTGGATTGCAAACAAGCAGATGGATTTCCTGATGGTAAGAAATTCACGCCGCCTAAAGACACCAAAGGTGGTAATGGTACCTCAGGCCGGGATGCTAGGCCTCGAGCAAAAGTAAGTTTCCCGGCTACCTTACCCTCCGAACCGGAACACGTAATGACGTTATGGCGGCAGGAATAGGTAAGGCGGTGGTACCAATCCGGATGAATCGTTGCAAAACTCTACCACCTAGTCAGATGTCACGGTGTTAGTGACGGTAAGCCTATGCTCGCCTTTTACGAGCTGCCTGGCTGGAAGGCAGATGGTCTATTCTGCAAAGAGGCCCGGACCAACATAGTATTGTTGTATCTTCGTTACGAAAGTGGGGTTTCCAATAATTGGTACCACCAACTTACGTATTTCTTCAACGTTAAATTCGCTGTTTTTCTGTCTGTCTATGTGTCTGCCTGCCCGTCTGTCCATCCATTCGTGCATCTGTATAGGGGACTTCTTAACACGTATCCGATGATTTTACTAGGAGGTGGCTGATGGATCATAGTTTTAAAGTTACAGTATTATGTTTTGTAACCTTTGCAGTTCATCTAAAGCACATCAAGTTCGCGCCATGTTTGTGCTCGCTCGTATATTGTGAATTCATTTAGGAACACTTTTATATTACAAGGAGTAGCCCGCGACTGCGACTGTGTTTTACAATCTTGTTAGTTTGTCTGCGGTAAGTCTTTTAGATATGAGGACAAAAAGTAACCTATCTCACTTTCTTATTCTCTTACGGCCAATATTAATAATAATCAATACTAATCCAAAATTTGCTGTCCAAGATTGATATTTGATCCATTTTTATGTTATCGATTGCCAATAACATATCTGTGGACAGGATAAATATGACAACAAGATATAGGATAGGCCGGCGGATAGCAAGCGGTCTAGATTGCATGAAATCCATCTTTAGAGATACATTATTAATATTGCCCGTTAGTGACTAGGGACTTTCTTAACCATGCCTCAAAACTACCATGAAAGAAGAACAAAAAAATTAAGACATTTTGGCAATAGTAATAGTAGAACGGATTAAATAACGATCAAATTGAGGCCTCTTCCATACATAATACCAAACACAATATTATATTTACTAATCTCTGACAATACTTATGTAACAGTCACTTTCCGCTGTCTTATGTATGGTTAGATCTAAAAAAACTGTGAAACAGATTTTGATTCGGTTCTTTTTAAATATAATAATTTAAGAGAACGGTTTATATGTATAACGTTATGCTAGTTTGTACACCCTTGCGAAGCCGCAACTAGCTGCTAGTATTATAATGAGACAGTATAAGTAGAATAAACGCTACCGGCTAGCATAACCTCCCTTGATAAGTCCTTTATTAAATTATGTTCCTTCAAGGAAATCTTGCAAAAGTGTTTCAAAATCTAGGGAGGGCATGAATGCATACTTTTTTATAGAACTTTTTAATAAAACTTCTAGCTGTTTTCCGCGACTTCGCACACATGTCAAAGTGACTTTTCGAGGTTAATGCAGGGAGTGAAATATTCTTCCACTGTAAAAGGTGTTCTATTCCTCTGTAAAAGGTTGATCGGGGCTATAAACTACTACTATACAACATTTGATGAAAATCCGTTGTTTGGGTGAAAAGAGAACAGACAAACCAACAGAAATTTTAATAATAATTATGCTCTGTATTTGTACACCATACTTAGCAGTTTTTGTTTCTGGAACATATTTCATGTACATATTTACTTTTACTACTGTTTTTTATATGTATATTTCAGCAGACTGGGCAAACCTTATTGTAATATTCACATAGAGATATAAAAACATATTTTACGACCTCTTCTCATACCATCCAGATATACTTCAAAAAATTAATAAAAATTGGTGAACTAGGAATGTGACTAATGAATTTTTTATAATATGTTTCAGTACCTACATTAAATTTAGCCAAATTTGAAGGTGTAAGTATTGTGTATTAGTTCGGTTTCCACAGTAGGTCGATATATTTATAAAATTTTTCGTATTAAAGCTTTAATTTTAATAAAAGAGGAGGTCAAAGAGCGGAATAGCTAATCACTAATGCGTTGCAGACCTTTCAGGTATAAGCACGCTCTTTCCTTGAATTTATTCTTCCTCATTGACATTTTCTTTTAATTGAAGTTCCACGGAGTAGTAAGCCTTGAGTTCTACGAAAAAAGTGACCGGATTATTCTTAGTTTTCTTGTCATATCATAATTACTTGTTATTGTTGAGTCTCCGTTCCGGAAACAGGGTTGCCAATAAACTAACCACTGAATTAGTATCAGCACCTTGCATATTTTTTATCCTACCTTAAATTCAGTATTCGTGATTATTATTTATAGTATTTTTTATTATGTTATTACAATACATTGTATAGTAATTCAATGTATGTTGACGCCCATATCTCCGAAGTCGTAGGCAGAGGTACAACCAGGGCACCCACGACTAGCCGAAGATTCTAAGTCCCACAATGTGATAGGTGGCAAGCCTATCACCAGCCGAGCACACATCCTATCCCGAGCAACATTTTTTTTATTAGAAAATTGTAAAAACCCAAGTTTCTTTTTGTTGCCCAACCCGGGATTCGAATCCAGGACCTCATGCAGTCAAGTCCAACAACTCAACCGCTAGACCACACAGGCGATTATTACAATACAAATATGAAATAGTATGAAAACTACTAACAAAGATGCATATCGAAGAGCCCAGTGACATTTATTTTTGAGATCTCTTTAAAACGCCACGATCTTATTCGTCTTTTCCTGGGATTAACCGGCGGTGCCATAAAATTGACTAGTGATATTATTATATTTGTTAATTAGTATTATAATCAATATTATTGTATAATCATATCAATATTGTTGTATAAGTAGTTATTCGATTTCAAATTGATTAATATATATTTCATTCCAACCCTACTATTTTTTTTTACTATTATAATAATGTTTCTTAGCAGAAATATGTGTTACAGAGTTTGTTACAAGGATATTTAATATTATTTTGTTAATAGCTTCAACGAAGTATATGGGAGTATTATGACAACTAGGCTTAGTTTCCATACTGCTTCTTATTTGTACTATGTAGGGTTGCTAATTCTCGCAAAAAATAACGTAACAGCTTTAGGTTGTGAATATTATATTGTGGTCGGTATCTTAGGGTATTATGTATTAATACAAGGTCTTGACTGGTACAATGGCAGCTTTAAGATAAGACTTATTAACCCCGACGCAAATGAAAGGCGATTTATGTGTCTGCGGCATCGTATTTCTTCAGCCGATAGACGGATTTAGATCCATTTTTTTTAAATTAAATTTGACGTGATCGATATGGTTTTTAAAAACAGTTTATAGAGATCTGTCCAGGCATTTAAGGTCTCCGGAATGCTGGTACAACTGAGATGGTCGTGCGGTTATCTGGTAAATGCCTAGAGTTTGGACTCATTCAGTTCTCCTTAAGGTGCTTATAGACTTGAGAATTCACTTGTAATGAGCATTCGTGCGAATGTTACATCACAAAAAATAAAGAGAACATTTTAGCGAGCATTCTATCGAGCGTTCTTGAGAGCAATCTAGCGAGCATTGCTTAGAGCTTTTTGTCGAGCCAAGCTTCGATCATTGAAAGTTGCCGTGAAGAATATTTTTAACGAGAATCGACTAGAGCGTTCACTAGAATGCTCATGAAAATGTTCGTAGCAAAGTTTGGCTCGATGCTTGGCTTGGCTCGTTGTTCAGTTCGACAAATATAAAAACGGCGAATGCTCGATGTTCTGTTATAAGTGAATGCTCAAGTCTATCAGCACCTATAACTAAATATCTTATGATTAAACTGAGAGGTGGCTGACGGATCATAGTTTAAAAGTTACGGTATTTCTTAATGCTTAAAATTCATTCTGAAGTATATGAAAAAAGAAGTGTAATAGTTCGACATGACTGTGTGTGTAAGTGTATTTGTCTTTGGTGCTCCTAAGCACCTTTTGGTTTGGAAACTGACGTCATCGAGTGTGTTTTACCTACATTGCATATAGGATTTGTCTGGGGTTATTGAAAATTTAAAAATTTAGGTTTATTTAAATATTATTTCAAACCCCAACTTTATTCCCATGCATTAAAGTTGTTTTTGGGAGTTAGATGCAATGTATTTTCGAAATAATACTGCTTTACGGTGTCATGGCAAGGCTCTCGATCTAATGGAACCATGTCAATGGCCCTTACTATCAAATTCTTCGAAGGGTTTAATTGGCCGATTACTTCGAAGTATGTTTTTGTATGATAACTTCTATGAATTGAGCTGGTTTAGCTGTTGTAGAATTAATCTGGAATATAGTTTCACTGAATTTGGAGATGTTTGTTTTTCAGCCGACATTGAAAAGGAGGAGTTCCATTTAGTGCAATTTTTTAACCCCTGAGATTTTGGCAATTGTGCTGGCTATCCTATCTTCTGACTGAAACACGGCACAGTTGTTATGGCAACAGCTATAGGCAAGGCGGTTGATACCTACTGGGGCTCGTACACTCACTACTACTCTACCTCCAGTGGTCTTGATGGTAATATTGACTTTTGCTCGCTTCCGGTCATAGAGGCAGATGCGCTTTTCCACTTAGCGGACCCGGACCAACAACACTGAGACAAGTATACCTCGTCTTGAACACGATGCGTTATAAAGCGACCGACTCATACTTTTTACACTACGGTTGGTAGCAATTCTTTAAAGACGATCGGAACCAATATATTTTCCTGTACAACAACAATATGAAATAATTATTAAGATGTGTTTAGCTTTATGGTAATCGTTAAGACTAGCACACACGGCGAGTGCTGGGTTGCTGCAAGTGAGTTTTATCACATCAAACACTCGTTACCGCCGTCTGCGACAAACATCTTGTTTCCATCTTCCACACGTCCAACTAAGTTTTCCTTTAAGTTCTACACTAGTTTATCAAAGTTTTCTTGTTCATTTGGACCGTCCGTCATGAGCGTCAGTCATGCGGTACGGAAATATCTCTATGTTAGGTAAAACCATAAACCTCTTACCCTAGCACCTCACGTTCCTAAGGTCCTGGATCTCTGTCGGTCTTAGCTGATATAGATATGTGTGAAATATCTGCGCCTATTGACGGAAATGACGGAAAAGACGGACTATTGACGGACTGGTAACAGACGGAACCCTACAGGTAGGATAGGTGATAAAGAGGCAGTGATTTTCTCAAAGCAGATTAAGCAAGCTCTATTGACCAATTCCAGACCCAACGATGTCTTCTCCACTTTGAGAGGATGATAAATGAGACAAGGATTCCCAAACTTTTTGGATAACGGTACCCATATTGTGTTTGTATGGAAAGGGTAATGAATGTGATGAAAGCCAGACAGGTCTGTCAGGATCGTGGGTTTGGCACACGATATTCTCTGCCTACTCCGTATGGGACTTGGCGTGAAGATGTATATATGTATGTACTATACTTTACTTACAAATTTGGGATTTGGTATTTCATACGACCATTCACGGATAAAAAATAATTAGATGCCTACCAGTTATAGCATGAGCCCTTTTTGTATGACATCCTTTAACCCAACTCCCCTGAACCAAAAATACTTAGTTATAATTGAAGCATAGTGATAGGTTACAAGACTCAGACAACTACCTTAATTCCGTCAAATCGTCACATGATGGCCCAGGGCATCGCGACGCACAGTTTAGGAAGCCCTGCCCTAGTAGTTTGCGAAACCCCCATAAAGAAAAGCTGCCTTGTAAGTTTTAGTAAATATATCATTATTTTGCGTTTTTTTTTGTTAGATTGGAAAGAAAACTTGCATTTTTTAAATAAAAGCTTCAAAGGTGATCAAACACCTTCAGTTTTTTTCAGTGGTGGTACTGTTTATTAATGCAAAATTAGGTACCTATGTAAGTTTGTACGTATTTATAGTACTTCTATTTAAATTATGGGCTTTACACTTTTTACTCTTTTTACACTTTACACTTTTATTTTTAAATTGGCTGACCTAATCTAAATTTAAGCGAAATTATTAATTATGTAATAACAACTCTATATATAGATATCTTTACAATACATTCGGATTTCCGAAGCTTGACGAATATAGCCGAAGCGTATAATTTAAACAGTACTACTATATGCAAATTTAACAAAGTATATAAATTTACGTTTTATATGGACATGTACGACTTTTTGTCATGTGTTTTCAACAGTTTTTTTGCGGGAAAGTTGAATAACTTCGATTACGAAACCAGAATAAATATGACGTTTGTAAAAAGTACCAAATACATTGCTAATGGAGCGCGAAAGTTGCTGTTTCTCTTTGTGTTTGTATTGAAGTTTTTCTCTTCAAGTAATTTGTAAAAATCTTACCACATATTGAAGCATCTTGTTTATTCTATTATCTTACCTGAAAAGAAATAAAAATATTAATCTGTAAATGTTTATTTGCAAATATTGTTTAAGAAACAATCTACAGTTTTTATATATATTGCCTGCGGTTACAACCATATTATTTGGCTTTCAGGCAGGAATGTGTTTAGATATCGACATTAAAGGTAGCTAAAGTCAACCGCTAGTCTTTTACTTACCTCTACCAACAAGTTACGCTTAAATTAAAAAAAAACAAAAACCCTTGTCAAAACATGCAAGCAAAAGTCGTTATGTCAAGCGCCATGGCTAAACCGCTAGATAAATTTTGATCAAAGTGGTGTAGTTATACGACTAAATCCAAAAATATGCCGGTTTTTTTCAAAAATTAACTTCGAAAGAGAATGCGGAATGGCAAATGTAGATCATGTTGAAGTAATTCAAAGATTTTTTTGTGTAAGATATCAGAATAGCACACGATTTTCCTGATGGTTCGAGTCTGCCGTGGTCTGAACAGGTTCAACACAATCCTGAGGTCGGGTTACAAGGCCTATTGGCGTTTCTATTGACGTTTGGCGGATTCCTGCCTTCCAGAACAGAACATGACAATTATGGGGACAGGAATAGGTAAGGTGGTGGATGCCCACTCGAGCAAGTTGGTGCATAGCACTCTAACAACAGTGGTCTTGTTGGTAATGGCCTATATTTAAATTATGATCACCTCTTAGGAGTTGCTCGGCAGATAGGCAGATGGTCCATTCTACTCGATTCGGACTAATAAGAAGGAAGCTATTCGGGAAACGGAAGTTACTATTCTATGCTAACGAAATGGTGGGTAAACATCAAGTTTGTAATTTGAGTATGGGTTGTCGGCACTTGGTGTGATTTCACATTTCTGTGGTCGAGCGGTTCAGGTGTTGGACTTGACTGCATGAGATCCTGGGTTCGAATCCCGGGTCGGGCAACAAAAAGAAAATTTGGTTTTTCCAATTTTCTAATAAAAAAAATATTCCTCGGGATTGGATATGTGCCCGGTTGGCGGTACGCTTGCCACCTATCACATTGTGAGACTTAGTGTCTTCGGCTAGTCGTGGGTGACCTGGTTGTGCCTCTGCCCACCTCTTCGAGGATATGAGCCTGAAGATACTTTTTTTATGATATTTTATGGTAAACTAGCAGACCGATTTTTGATGGTAAAAAATTGACGGCGCCTAGAGACACTGAAGATTGTAATAGTGCATTGCCAACCTGAGGCCACGATGTTAGGCTTCGAGTGAACAGAAGTTTACTGGCTACCTTATCCTACTAAAACGTTAATGGCAAGCACTGAGTTTATGGCGACAGAAATAAGTAAGGCGGTGGTATCAATGCGGACGAGTCGCTACGAAACTCAACTACCTAGTTAGATGTCATGGTGCTATTGACGGTAGGCCTATGCTCGCCTTATACGAGCTGCCTGAAAGGACGGCAAATGGTCTATTCTGAAAAGAAGCCCGGAGCAACACCATTGTATTCTGATAACAATACGTTGTTGTAAGTAAAACATAATACGATAACGTTATGTATCCCTCTAAAATTTAACTGACTTGAGACAGGATGACGGGTGCGTTCTTGTTTCCATAATGTAATTTCATTTTTGGTTATGAAAGTAATAAAACCTTTTCCGCAATTCGCCGTCGCTACCAATTTTATGATAATACTGTTTAAGAAGGCACGACTTAGAAATGTATTATTCATGCATTTAATTTTTTCCACGATAGCTACGCGTTAGACTCCTTATATGTAAAAAAATAATGTATTTAACTAGCTGTTCTTCCCTCTTCCTCAGCGTAGAAAATTTTTACGTTACGATTTTTATATAAACTTTCATCTCCTGTTATTTGAAGGTTGATTTTAAGTGAAAACTTCTTTAGCGGCGTTGCGCACTTTTTTGGAATGGATAAAAACTTCTAAACTCGCGTCAGGACACGTGACCTGAACGACAATTTCGTAAAACGTACTTTCATACTGATAATTAAAGAAACTCATGTCCTAGTGGTGCCTCTGCTCACCTTTTCTTGAGTTCCGGCGTGAGTCACTACCATAATCGGAAATAAGTTTTTTCAAAAATATTATGAGAGCTTCCTCAATATCTTTTGATATTAGTTTAAAGACAACAAACGAGCACAATAAGCTAACAAATAACCGAGACTTATCTCCAGAATATTATCTTATTCTGTGAATAAACGATTGGTGAAATGTAAATACATGCTATTCAAGTCTAACTTGCAAGTTTATATTTGGAACATTACATAACTGACTCTGGTGCAATTACTCTTACCAAGGTGAAAACACGTGGACAATCCAAGGTCAAATAGAAATTTGGATTGAACTGCGTTCCAAGCGGATGTAAACCCATTTTTACAACCATATCCCCGAAGAGGTGGGCTGAGGCACAACCAGGGCACCCACAACTAGCCGATGACACTTAATCCTACAATGTGATAGGTGGCAAGCCTATCGGCAACTGGGCACATCCCGTCCAATACCGAGAAATATTTTTTTATTAGAAAATCCAAATTTTCTTGTTGTTGCCTGACCAAGGAATCGAACACGGGTCCTCACAAAGTCAAGTCCAACCAAGACCGCTAGACCAAAGAAGCGATCACCAGGCGACCAGTATTTTAAACCGTGTGGAACCTATTAATGTTAAAGCACTGCAATATTACATGGGGCACACTAAAAGTTTTGCACTTCTAGCTAATTGGAACTATTTGAATTTCGAATGTTATATTTTTTAAAGTCGCAACCTTCTTAGTAATAAAAAAAATTTGGAGGGAAATACTTTATCAATTGTTTTTTTTATTACACATCAAAGTTCTACGTACGCAACGAAAATGGAATTAAGTCGAAAATATATTAGAGCCATGATTTTTTATGATTTTCAAAGTTCTCTGTTTTGATCGTATGAAAAAATGTTTGAAATTTAAAAGAGATTTTTTTGAAAAACAATAAATATAATATTTTGGTCATAACGTTTTGTTTTCTTAAGTTACGCTAAACTTATAGTGTGTCACATGCATACAATACATATACAATGTCACATTTAATTAGTAGTTGAAGATGTTGTTTTGGTATATTTATTAAAATGCAAATTGAATGGTGTATTAGGTGAATATAAAAATTGCATACATGAAGATGATAAACATACTTTCAGCTCGATAAATCATATATTATCCTTACTACCAGTAAGATTTTTAGTTTAAAGTCTCATCATTGTAATTATAGAAAAATCTCTAGTAACCTAATTACTTTGTCAACATCGTGGAATTCGTGCCAGTACAAAGGAGGTGTTTTCAAGAGTTTGAAGGGTCAATCTAATTACGTCATGATGGATCCAAGCCCCTCGATTATGAAAGCAACTACACCGTACGAGTTTAGTTAGGGTAACGTAGGTGAAACCGAAACCCTGTAACAGTGATAGTCACTCGAGTGTTTAAGGGCAAAAATGTTTACTTTATATACTTAATAATAATAATAATTAGGTTTGAGACTTTGAAAACAACTTAACATTTATTTTTTAAAAACTCTAAAAAAAGGCTCGTCCTTTCTCAATTTGACTATGTTTTTTTATTTTTTTTACGCGATTTTTCCATCATTAGCCAAACAATTTGGTAGTGTTTTTTTAGAAAAATATATTATGATTTCAATGTGATACCATATTAGTTTTATTAAGAACCGACTAGGGGTTTTTGGGTTATATATACTTAATAATGCATAAAGTAAAAAATGTATGCGTTATTTAATATAACTCAAAAACAACAAGTAAGATGTTAATAAAATGTATTTGGGACCATTTCGGAACTATTTGCTATCCTTCGAAAAAAGAATTGTCCAATCGCGAGGTGGTGTCTAATAAATAGTTGGAGTCGGTTTTTGCACTTTTACTGCAACTGACTTTTTTATTTTATTGAATCAGGCGTTACTTTGCGGAAATCCATTATAACAGATGTAAATTAGGCCTTTATTTTGCTAATTCCGAGTAAGCAGTGTAACTGTTGTGGTAAATAATCCTCCAAACGACACAGAATGTGACAAGCCTAAATGACGTTCCCACCACCCACCTCCGCGACCAGAACACGAATATAGGAAGAGCTCGGGAAACAATATAAATTGTCACATTCTTTACATGTGCAAACCCCACCTAAAGTTCCCACCTCCGCGATCAGATCACAAATAGAGTCCGAACACGGGAATCAAAACCACTTGTCACGTCCTTCGCCAATTTTGTCGAAGCACTCATCACAGAGAATACCAAATCGCACTCGACGTACGTTTCGCCTCTACACCGAGGCATCCTCAGGAATTCGACCGTACCGTACAAACGACGACACACGAGTGACTTGCCGCCGCCTCGATTGCGCCTTATATAGACCAAACCCCCCAATACCAATTATTCGTAACCGCTTCACGAATCGATTGTGGAATTCTGTTCGACTCGATTGCTGCTAAAAATTCGTAATAATGGGAAATTCGATTATTATTTGTTCATTAAACAATGTTCTGGACACATTATAGTGTTTTATGATTTCTAATTGTTCTAAAATATTTAGCCTAATTCTTTTTTCACAAGAATGAATTATTTCGAAGGAGTGATCACTAGCCAAAGTGTGACCAGCTTCCAAAGGATGTTTTGCAAAATGGGATTTATCGAAATGTTTATTTCTGAAAGCCGCTATATGTTCTTTGTAACGTGTTTGAAAACTCCGACCTGTTTGACCTATGTATGTTCCGATACATTCAGAACACTGAAGCCTATAAATACCTGACTTATCTTTATTGTCTAATTTGTCTTTACCATTACACGCCAATGACGAGCAGTCGTGCTATGGCTACGGAAATGGGTAAAGCGTTGATACCAATTTGTAAAAACTAAGGCATCCGGGCCCGCTGAATTTAATAGATCATCAGTTTCTCTGCCAGGCCAGATCGTAAAAGGCGAGCACAGGCTAGATAGATCATTACAAATAAGGCCGTAATTGATTAAAAATTCCTGGACTAACAACATTCTAAGACAAATAATTAGCAAATAAATTATTTACATTTCATAAAATAAGATGATCCTTGTTTTGTATAGACACAATTTTCCAATATTAACTGTACTTTCCACAACATACATGTATAATTGTATTTTTACTATCCGGTTATGCTACAAGCGTCACCAGGGTTGTTACAATTGATAATTTTACAACATGTTTCTAGACTGTATGTTAACACGCATTTAGTCACGCAGATTTTTTTACTGAAAAATTAAAGGGATGTACGCATTTAATTAAATTATGTGCTTCGGCTATATTCGTAAAGCTGTGGAAATCCTTATGCATTTAAGATATATCTATATAGAGTTGTGATTACATAATTAATCATTTCGCTGAAATTCAAATGATTTTGACCAACTCATAAGTCACATCCCGCTTATTAGCTCACTGATAGTTCAACGGATACCCAAGAGAAAACTAATCAGTAAATATAAGAAATACTTTGTGTTTGAAGGTTTATACGTTAAAATACAAAGGAGTTGTTTCTAAGAGTTGGAGGGACAATCTAATTACAACGTGATGGATCCAAGCTCCACGATTATGGAGGGAACTACTTTATAGGAGTTTGGTTGGAATTACGTGACTAAAGCCTTGCACTGGTGATTTTAGTTACGAGTGTTTTGGTGAGTAAATGTTTGTACGAGTATGGTCGTCAATTATAGGTATAGTATTTCATACAAAAATATGATCAACATGTCATTTTCAGATTTTAAGCCGTACCTATAATTATTTTGGAACAATAAAATTAAAGAAAATTAAGTTGCTTTTATAATTTGTTGTGTATCGACTACCCAGCGTACACACCAGCCTGATCATCCATTAGATTAAAGTTTGATTAAGGACAAGGGCAGTTCTTATGAAAAAATATGAATAATTAGTATATAACTTACTAGCGGCCCGCCTCGGCTTCGCACGGTTATGAAATTAATCTATTAAATAAACCGCATCAAAATCCGTTGCGTAGTTTTAAATATTTAAGCATACAAAGGGACATAGAGACAGAGGAATTGATTTGTTTCATACTATGTAGTCGAAACACATACAATACAATTACACATACAATTGGTTAGAGCATTCGTCGGCTTGAGACGAAAGGTTACAGGTTCAAATCCTGTCTGGGGCGAAATTTTTTCTTTCTTTAAAATTTATAGAAAATTTATCCCAAGCACAGGGCAAGTGCTAAAATAAAAATACGTTGCGAGAAACTAAAGTTATGGCCATTCTAAAATGTGAATTTCATCTGTAATGATGAACTCATTTGGTGAGTACTCAGAATTGTGTATCTATAGGACATAACTACCCGCGTTAACGGGTTAGAAAGGAATTAAAAATTTCGCCACGGGACTTGAATCCTCAGTAGCTCAATTGGTTAGAGCATTCGTCGGCTTGAGACGAAAGGTTACAGGTTCAAATCCTGTCTGGGGTGAAATTTTTTTCTTTCTTTAAAATTTATAGAAAATTTATCCCAAGCACAGGGCCAGTGCTAAAATAAAAATACACATACATATTTTCATCAATTTATGTAATTAAAAATATGAATAACTAGCAGTACGTCTTAAATAACTACTCAAAGAAGTAACGTAGCCTATCAAAGAGAATATAATCACTACGTTTTATAGCATATGTTCATCAGCGACAATATCTGGTTCTAATGGTAAAACATTTTTTCAAATCGGTTTAGTAGTCTCGGAGCCAATTCTATACAAACAAATCTTTCCTCTTTATTATTAGCATAAATCACAATAAACCATTTCACTAAGTGCCGACGATATCAAGCGCTAGTCTAACCAAGCTCAACGCTGTTTATTTGAAAACTAAAAACAAGTATTCAGAATCGCGAGACGAGAATCAAACTCGAGACCTATGTAATGTGAGTTGTTATACACAACAAATTCAGTTGTCACAACCTATATCCGAGTTGTGACAAATGAAATTGCATGCTAATTCATCGTCATCATCATAATGTTGGCCAAACCGTATCCGGAATTGTGAATGTCTTCTTATTCATTCCATTCGTTCTATTTGCGTTGGAGGGATCGGATATGACCGGTGAATCCACACTCTGTAAGTCGTAAATACATGGGAAGGCTTTGATTTGGTCTTTTATACTTGGTGCTTTGTTGAGGGGGCCTACCATAAGCCCTTAAAACAGGAAGGTTTTAATACTACATCGACTTTTTGAACCGTGACGTCTCTAAACAAACAAACAAACTTGTTGCAGGCTAGTTTTACAATACTGTTAGATAGAAGTTTTATCACATATCATTCATTCAATTCGTACCATAACGTCAATTGTAACAGCCAGCAGTAATGTTTTTATGTCATAATTAGCGATCTTAAAACAGTAATATAATATATATAATATTTGCTAGCAGATTTAATATTGTTTGACAAATTGCCATTTAAAAAAATAAAACATAACATTTTTATTGTGTTTTGATTTTCGTTGATATATGTAGGAATAGACTACCAATCAAACATTAATATCTGAAAATTGACAATAACAATTTGGTGCAGGCCAGTATTCTATATGGATGACGCTGATTTAGACTATTTGTTTAAATCGTCATTTTCTTCTTAAGAGTATCTCAAACTAGTAGAATGTAGTCTGGCAAAAAATCATTTTCATTTTTTATTAAATTTGATAGCTAGAATTTTTCATTATTTAACTAATAATCTATGCAGTTATTCACAATTACAATTCTTTTTTTTTTTCATTTTTCGTGTACAATTTTGTTTATCTCAAATGCAGAAATAAGTTAAATGTTCACGAAGAAGTAGGTGTATTGTATATTATCTCATTGTTGTTATAGCGATATCATCCATAACAAAGCTCAATAAGGGTGCCACCGCTATATCTAAGACCTTAGTATGACAATATAAAGACGAAAATGACTGACTGGAAAAATGCGTATCGAATAAAAACAAATTAATAGATACTTATAGCTAAGGAATATTAGTCTGCCGGAAGGGGACGTATCTAAGTAAGTTTTATACTTGTCACTGGCTAATTATAATGTAAAAAACAATTGGAAGCCATATTTATAAGAAAGAAGAAGAAGAATAAAAAAAGTATGTAGCAGGTAATAGACAAAATTTACAAAAATCATTCGTTCATTGCGGTAATAAAACAAGACTGATTTAAAAGCTCATGGTACGAACTAACGTAATGATATTTTATGACAGAAGTAAAACTTTCCTTTTGACAAGACTGTTCTGTCAAAGCTTATGGTAGGCCCCCTGGTCCTTCAGACACTTCGATTAAAAAGTTTAACTTTTTTAAGGCAACGGTCTAATTCCTGTCTAAGATGCCCAATCATATCCTACTATTCAGGTAGTGTACCTATTAAGATCTATTTGAAAACTAGTTTAATCTTCTAAGAAGCTCTGACCAATAAGGGATTAAACAAGTAATATCTAAATGTAAAGTCACTGTTTCAGTATTGGTGGATAAGGACTGCGGGTCACCGAGAAGGTGGTTTTATTTATTCCTTAAGTAATTGCCGGTATTGTATTGTGTACATAACAGAATTACCTTTTGGAAGTAGGGTTGTCACTTCCATATATTTTTCATTACCATATATTCAGTGTATCTTATAACATATTTATTTTGAAACAAAAAATTAAATGACTTAGCGTTTTTCCTGTAATACGCGAATATTACATCTACTCAACAAATTACAAAAAATACAACGTAGTAGCTTATAAATAATTTACTTGGGCCCGATTAGCCTAGATTAGATTGGAACGAACTATAAAATATAAGTATAATCTTTCGTAATAAGTGCAAAAGTAACGAAGCTTTATTTTAGTTCCACAAAAAATAAATGTTTATAGTATACTAAAACTATATAGTTAAGTGTGTTACCGACAAACTTTATAAACCTAATTTTACAATATTAATAGTATTATACAAACTTATTGCAGACTTACATACATATCTTCACGCCAAGTCCCTTAAGGAGTAGGTAAAGAGTATCGAGTGGGAAACCTCACGATCCTGGCAGACCTGCCTGGTTTCCTTTACATTCATTACCCTTTTCATATAAACACGCCGGTTTCGGAGACTCTTGACTAATTTATTTGCCCTCGTAAATAAGATAATATTCTTAATTTTATGATCAATTTATAATTTTTTCCTCACTTCCGGGGAAACAAATTGTTGTGTCGGTAATATTTATGTAATTTGTTTTTACTTCTGTCATACATAGTACCTCTATGTATTACTATGTACTTGTACTATGCTTATACCTGTATTTGTAAGTTCTTGCTAAAATAAGAAACGTTAAGTTTATTCTGTGATATAGATGTTTGTGTAGTACAAAAAACATTATTTACGTTACGTAGATCATTTGTTAGATACCTTACCTTTAAAAATATAATTGAGGTTAGAGATTAGGTATTACACAAAAAGTTTTCCGTAAGAAAAACGACTCGTTTCTTGAATTAGGATCGGGCATTAGTCAAATCCATATCTCATGTCCTAATAGTCATTGATAAAAAACTCCGCAAAATTATGAACCCCGTCAAAATGTGACATTGCGGTACATATTTGCGTGCGTGACAACCCTGACGATATTCCCGTCACGCACACTCTTGGGGGATGCTTTTAACCCCGCACGTATATTTATTAGGCACAAACCCGCAAGCTCTTTGTCTGACCCGAGTTCTCCGGTACCTTCTAAATCACATAATAGAACCTTGGATTAATATTGTTGTTGGAACTTTGAAAAGGGTATTTTTGTAATAACCTCAGATCTTCATACGATAATGGATTCTTATACCGATATGTGCGAATTCTATTTTTGTAAAGTAATAACGGCAGAAGTAAAACTAAATTTAGAAAATATATTCATGTGTAACTAGAAGACCCGGCGACTTTTATTCCGCTTGACGTTCCTCATTTATTTTTTAGTTCAAGTAGATTTTGCATTTGTTTAGAAGTTAAAGTGCTGTTTGAACTTTTTTTCTGGGTAACTTAAACGGATGGATCGATTCCTTTTTTTTGTTGCATTAATTAATTTCAAAAAGATACTTATGAAAGAAAAAAATGTAAGTTTATTTTATTCAATATTTATGGTTACGATAGGAAAATGTCTGTCGGGAAAGCCAGTCAAAGCAAAATATTATCTCTTTACTCATATGTTAAGTACCTAAAAATATAATCTATATGTAACAATAAACCTATTTGTAATGTATGAAAGAATGTATGTAAGAGACATATCGATCACGCCTGCAGATTTTAAATAAAAAAAATCGCATCGAAATCGGCTGTTTAAATTAGGAGTTATGATGCCACAGACGGACACACACACAAACAAAATGACATAAACATAGACCATTTTTTTTTACTTTGGGGACTAAAAATCAGAAAATCTGTTTTTCCATTTAAAAAATGATATGGGGGTCTGTGGACCCTGGTCGGAACGAAGAACGAATCATAAGGTTACCTGGAACTGAAAGGGATCCTTCTAATTTGACTGGATGTGGCGATAAGTCCGCCTTAGTTTATTTATTAGTTTTTAGTTTTTTTTCTGAGTATTTTTAATATAATATGTATTTGATGCACAATATAATTTCGTAGTGCAGCAACTTGTCCGGGCTAGGATCTACCGGCTTACCTATTCCTACTTCTATTTCCACAGGATAGGACAGCCGGTAGCCTTACACACTAGGCCTTCCAACCCGGCTTCAGGACAGCCTTAAACCTACCTGTACCTATAACATCCATCTTGTCTGTAGGCCACAATTGTCTGGTACCATTCGCAAAGTCTTGTGCATATTCGCTGACCTTTAACTTAAAAAGAAAAAAAAAACAATGAAGAGTTGTTATATTCTATGTTTTTTATTCGCTAATCTATTTTCCTGTGTTGGTCCGGGCTCCTTAGCAAAATAGAACATCTGTCTTCCTGCCACGCAGCTCGTAAAAGTCGAACATAGGCTTACCGTCACCAACACCCTGACATCCTACTAGATGGTAGCGTTTCGCAGCGACTCGCCCGGATTGGTATCACCGCCATAATATCCAACGCTTGCCGTTGACGTGTTCCGGTTCGGAGGGTAAGGTAGCGGGTAAACTTACTTTTGCTAGAAGCCTAACATTCCTGCCAAAAGTTGGCAACGCACCATTACCACCTTACCTAGGCGGCGTTAATTTTTTACCATCAGGAAATTCAACTGCTTGTTTGCCTTAATAATTCATTTAATAAAATAAATAAAAAATAAAAATAAAATATCTATGCTTTCTACTTCGAAGCCATTCAGTAGTAAGAAGTGTTAAGAAAAAGTCTAGTAACGTTTTTTTATCTTAATCCCATCTGCTTAGTGCGTATACGATAAAGAAATTCATTCCAAAAATATTTAAAAAGTATTTAAATTACATTGAAACGAGAATTTTTCATTTTGTTTCGAAACGAGGCGGCAAAGCTACCAGCTTTTAATTCAGGAAATGTTTTATAATAGGAATGTTCCATCAAAGGCCATTGGTTCCTTTCATGTAGAAATAGCATAATGGATGTGTGAATATCCACACTCGTTGAGTACACATGATTATTCTAATTGCACTCAGGTTTTTAGATAAACCGCACGGTTGAGGGGTTAGCATACATGTTTACTTCTGAATGTCAATAGGACTAGATTCAATTCCCGACAGTAGGGTGAAATTTTTATACAACGTTTTCTTGAATTGATTAACTTCAGCTAGGGATTCGTAATACGTACCTCCCTAAAAACGTAAATAACAATCGCCTCTATGGTCTAGCGGTCAAGATGTTGGACTTGACTTCATGATTTTTCCTGTTCGAGAAGTACCTCTTCGGGTATCTTCGGGTATTAGGGGTCACGCCCATATCCCCGAATGAGTAGGCAGAAGAACAACGAGGGCAACAACTAACCGAAGACACTAAGTCCCACAGTGTGATAGGAGCCAAGTCTTTCGCCAACCGAGTACACATCTAATCCCGGGCAACGTTATTTTTTAAAACTGAACGTATGAATTTCCACAAAGTAATTTCTTCATTTATCGATCATCTGACACTCTTCCAATCCCAATAAAAATTTAGCAAAAGCGTGCAACCGAAAAATATATTGAAGTGACGCCATTTGCAATTCCTTTTTTATATGGGCAGTAGATGTGCATATCACGTGGTAGCAGGCGTCAGGCAGTTCTCTGCCCATATTCAATTTTTCCCGCAAGTTAATCGCGCGTTGGCCTCTCTCCAGGCAGTAAATCCTCGAAGCGCATTCCGGCTCGTTGGTCGATATTAAATACCCCGGACGGTGCATCCCCATCCCCTTACACCCCTGACCCTACTTGCAACTATCTCCAAATATTTTACATTGACAATTTACCTACAATAAGAAAAACTGTTAGTACATACATTTATATCATACTAGCCGACTAAGCTACTAACAGTTTTTAGGAAAAAAATAAGTATCATTTTTCCTATTTTTTATGGTAAACTTCTCGTTTTGTTTTGGCGCCATCGAGAGAAAAGTCAAAGTTTTTTCATAATTATTGAATTTCGTATTGATATTGAGTGAAATTAGTTACCTTTGGTGGCATTTTGTACAATTTTGTTCAGTGAAAGTGCACAAATGAAATGATCATGAAGAAATTAGCGTATTGTGTATTTCGTCGTTGCCGCCAAATCTCATTACACGAGCTTGAGTAATGGGGCCACCTCTTTACCCAAGAGCCTGACGTGACTTACTGACGACTTATGACTGATGACTGGTTATAATTCATTAAAATTGATATAAAATTTGATGCAAATTTCTACTTGAGTAATAGCAAAATACTAACATGAAGGCCGAAACCTAAAGAAAGAAAAAAAGAAAAAACTTCTCGTTGCAATTTATGTAAACAGGGTGAAAGGTCAGATACCTACAATACTTTTGGTAAGTACTCGGTACTCAATTCTGGTTAAAATAACATAATAAAAGTAGGGGCTTAAGTTTTGGCCAAAATTTCTATAAAAATAAGTGAAATTTGCATACGTTTGTGCTTTGTCACTAACACCGTGACATCTGACTAGGTGGTAGAATTTCGCAGCGACTCATCGGAATTGGTACCACCGCCTTACCTATTTCTGCCGCCATAACGTCATTACGTGTTTCGGTTCGGAGTGTAAGGTAGCCGATAAACTTCCTTTTGCTCGAGGTCTACCATCCCGGCCTCAGGTTGACAATGCACCATTACCACCTTTGGTGTCTTTGGGTGGCGTGAAAACCTATACCTTTGTCTATAGTATCTATATCGGACTAGACTATAGAGGCGATATTTTATATCTATTTTTATAGACGTGGCGACAGAGAAGTGGATTAAATAATGGTAAATGATCAGAAAGCTCCAGAATACTAGCAATACCGCGAGTATTGTAAGTACGCTAATAATTTGGAAACTTAGTTTTAGATTAAGCGTTTGTTGGGCGCCTAAGTAACCAATACTATCTTATCTAGAGCATTCTCAAACATGTACTTAGGAACACCTTAGATGGAAGAAGGAAAAAAATATAGAGGTTGGCCCTGGAAAAGGTGCATAAGCCTGGAAAACATAGAAACACATGATTCGAAAAAGAAAGCGGATTAGTATAAACACTGTTTCACTGTCAAGAGGAATGCTTTTATGCATTCGAGACAAGAAATATTCGAGATTCAAACAAAGTTCTTTAAGCTTTTTAAAATCTATGTCAATCTATACTTATTTTGACCGTCGAGTGGCTAGCGTACCTGCCTAACTACACCGACTGACCGCGAGGCTCGGGTTCGATTCCCGAAGGGGTCAGACATTTGTATGATGAACCTAGGTCGGATGTAAGTAGCCAGGGAGACCTAGGTTGACATTTCACTATATCCAATATCATCCGAGGGTGGTGTCAAGAGTCTCCGAAACTGGCGTGTTTGTATGAAAAGGGTATTAAGAAGGAAGCCAAAAAGGTTTGTCAGGGTCTTGAGGTTTGACAAGCGATACTCTCTGCCTACCCCGCAAGGGACTTGGCTTGAAAATATGTATGTATTAGTTAACGCGTAGTCTAATTTTATTTATTCTTTTGTCGTCGATTCGTTCGATTGTCGTGTTTTATTACATAATCAATAAACATAAATACAAAATACAATAAATAATAAAATAAATACAAAATATAAAGTCACCAAACAATTTGTAATCTGGAATGTAGGTAAACAAGTGAACGTACAGGTAAGGCATTTTCAAATTAGTGCACGGAATTGGGGCTGGATGTTCTGTATAATTAACTGACATATTTAAAAAAAAAAAAATCTGTAATAAACGAATTATAGCCCTATTAATATGACCCCGCGTGATGTAAGGCAAGCAGCTGGGAGTTGTAACTATATAGCGATTACGACTATATTTTTACTTATTACTTTTTTTAATGATTTTTTACTATTTTTTGCGTTTTCAGGTACCTATACCGAGTCCCTAACTGATATATCGTTAACTAATTCGAGAAAACCTTGTGTATTCACGCCAAGTTACCTTCTAGGGTAGGCAGGCA
>NJDC01000126.1:129743-152897 GCA_002245475.1 Calephelis virginiensis
TATGAGTCCACCGGGTAGTCCAACACTACGTCCTCCGGTATAGGGCCGCCACTCGAGAACCTTTCTTCCCCAGCGATTGTCGGTTCGAAGAGGTCCCATAATATTTTTTACCCATATTGTTTTTGAGTAATACTAAACATCACGTATAAATTTTTGACAATGTTGTCGAACTAATTATTGGTGATGTTAACATAGAGTAAAACTTAGGCGTTTATTTCAGAACTAGCTGCTACCTGCGGCTTCGCCCGCGTTTTCACAGCAACCCGGTGTGCGATCGGGATTAAAAATAGTCTATATGTTAATCCAGGTCACAATCTATCTGTCTTCCAAATTTCAGACAAATCCGTTCAGCCATTCGAGCGTGAAAGAGTAACAAACATCCATACATCCATACTTACAAACTTTCGCATTTATAATATTAATAGGATAATTACTGATAAAAATCAAATACTGACGCGTGTACGAGTGCCGTACTTGATGAAATAATTGGGGACGGTTTTTGCAGTTTTCCTGCGTTATTAATTACCATCATATTTGCGAAAAGGATTTTTTTATATTAAGAGGAGGTAAATGTTTTTAAAATAAAGTTACTTACATGACCAATGATACATTGCAAACCTATGGCTGGTTCTATAAATAAGTTAAGCTGCTAAACCTAATATATTTAAACTGATTTTGAAAAAGGAGTAAGTAATTTGCTCGACAGTTTTTTTTATGTTCACAAATTTCTACGCTATTTCTGAACCGATTTCAAAAAATCTATTTTTGTTTGAAAGTTCTTACCATGAAGTTTGGTATGATAATGGTTACCGTAAAGATAAAATGGAAAATTTATTTTTTCTGTACGTAGATGACTTACTTATTCAAATTGAAGTCGGTTTTTGGACATTTACTAAGATAAAATTGTGTTGTCATCACACTATTATCTCGTTAAGAAAGTGAAAAGTAAGTTTTATAAGCAAGAGACTAATAGAGAACTCCGATAGAGAGACTATACTAATACTAATACATAAGTATCTTCACGCCCATATCCCCGAAGAGGTAGGCAGAGGTACAACCAAGGCATCCACGACTAGCCGAAGATACTAAGTCCCACAATGTGATAGGTGGCAAGCCTATCGCCAACCGGGCACATTTCCAATCCCGACCAACATTTTCTTTATTAGAAAATTGGAAAAATCCAATTTTCTTTTTGTTGGTCGACCCGGGATTCGAACCCGGGACCTCATGCAGTCAAGTCCAACACCCGGACTGCTAGACCACAGAGGCGATTACTAATACATACTACTACTAATAGAGAGACTATAGAGAATGCTCTTCCCTATAGACAATACTGATTTTTTGGTTCGTGTCTACCTGGGTGTGGCGTGAATTTAAAAGCACTTATGCAAGTGTGTGTATGCACTGTGTTCGATAATAGCATTAACGCAATGGCGGTCAGAATGGATATGACCAGAGCCGGTAGTAAGGTAGGGCGCGGTTAGGAAACCCGCCAGGGCGCGGGATATAAAGGGGCGTTTGCACAATCGCTGGATAAGCCCTATTTGCCTAAAAATTTAATGAACTTTGCAGAAAACATAAGTTTTTCATTAGTATTTAAAGGTATATGAATAAATGTTTATTTCATTCCAATTATTTAATTAGACGCTTTGTAAGTTTCACCTAGAGCGTTGTTAGTTACAAAATTGAAACTGGACATAGCGGCGAGGAGCTGCTACTTAGTGTTTCTCTTTCTAGTATAATATAGCGAGTACTTATAGTATTAAGAATATATGAAAGGAAGGATAAGAGTAATACAAGTGCACGAGTATGTTACTCAGCATGCGAAAATTTGTTTGTTTTTCATAACATCATATTATAAAAAAACTTAATATGCATAATTATTTCGTAACCTTGTACCTATTTCACTACTTCTTGTAAGCAGCTGTACCAATTTGATTGTAATTTTATACGTATGATTCATTGAACCGCCAGACCACAGAAGTGTTTGATATTATAAAAAAACTCATAAGTTCATCTCTGTCGTCGCCCCTGATATCTACCGATATTGAAATTGAGCTCATGAGATCACCGATTCGATCCGCAGTTCGATTAACGAAAAATGTGTTTTTTACTGTCCAAAAAAATATCAGTACCCGGGATTATTTATGTGACCGGTTAGCAATAGGTTTGCCACTCAACATATTGTAGGACTTAGCGTGTTCAGCTAGTCGATTTACTAGGTTGTACCTCTGCCTACCTATACTGTATACATATATATGTTAATGTTCACTCTGGTAGAGGTAAGCAGAGGCATAACAAGGGCACCTAAGATTAGCCGAAGACACTAAGCCACACAATGTGATATAGGCGATAGGCTTGCCCCCCGCAATCGCCAACCAGGCACATATCTAATCCCGAGCACCGTTTTTTTTATTAGAAAATTTAAATTATACGTTTTTATTCTGTTCTAGTGGTCGCCCGTTGGTCTAAATTTGGCCATAATACATTTTAATATCTTGTTAAGAAAGCCATCTTCATTTCTCAAGACCTAGTACTTTGTTTCCAAACTTTTTAGTGTGCCATCTGTGATCTTTTATCGTTATCATCAATATATTTGTTTGTGTGTGTCAAATGCATGGTAGTGTGGGTAATATTTTAATTATTGATTGAATGTACTTAATAAGCATTATTATTGAAAAATATTAGCGTTCATCACTTCTCCTACACATACACTATAAGTGTGCCAAATTTTATGTTCCTGCGTCCTCGCAATTTTCGTAAAAAGGGGTCCAAAGTTTTGGCATCACGTATTAATATATAGATATGCATGTAAATTTACCATGTTTAAATATTTACCGCATACTTTAAGTGAAGTTAAATACGTGTGTTGGGGAATCAGCTAAACTGTAGTTAATTACAGCCATAGGTTCCGAAATACGTAATCCAGTTTCACGGCCATACTGAAATATTAAACTGGGTCATATTTAATACGATAATATCCTTAAGCTAAAATAGATTTTCAGCTAATAGCTTATGTTTGGTATTTATTAATACAAAATGTAAGGTCGACTGGCTGTTGGGGTTCAACAGTTTAAACATATTTAGGGTTATTTAGCCAAACAAAAAAACCTTTCAAGATCCGATATGTTCGCTTTACTATTATTGTTATATCTATACTGTTAAAACTTAATAGGTAAATCGATGTAGAAAAAAGTAAAAAATAAAAATAGGAAGAGGGATGGAAATATAGACAAGGAACTGAAACTATTTTTTTCATCAAATTATAAATGTGGATGGCTACTTTTTATCCCATTTACAAAAAGGGTTCCCGTGGGAGAGAATAAATGTCAAAATATAAATTGGGCTATTATTTATTAGCGTTTACTTCGATTTAATTTTTGCTTTTTTGTTTAATAAGGTACGTTTCACAAACGATTCCATAAATCTTTCAACTTCATAAGCTTCGCAGTTTAGACATAGACAAGTAACGGTCAGTATGAAATCGCCAACTTTAAATCCGGAATGTAAAGAATTATTTAAAGATAAAAACTTGTGGTGGAGTGTTATGCAGCGACTTGGCCGGGTAAGGAGCCACGGTCTTACCTATTCCTGCCACCATAATGACCATCATGTTCCAGCCCGGAGCATAGGTTAGCCGGTAGACTGAGACTTACATTTTGACCAAACGACAGCAACGCACCTATGACAGGTGCGTTGCTGTCGTTTGGTCAAAATGTAAGTCTATGGTGTCTAAAGGCCACTTAAATATTTTACCATCAGGAGATCCGTGTGCTTGTTCGCTTACATTTGACATAAAAAATGTATGGTTCATCTGGTGTTCAGAGTTCCAACTAATGTTGTGAATGAGAAAGTTTGTCTGTCTGTAACGATTTATGTCTATTTACTTAGTTAAATCAAAATAGTGCGTACTTTTGCTAGAGGCCTAACATCCCTGCCTCAGATTGGCAACATTACCACCATTGGTGTCTCTAGGCGGCATGAATTTCTTACCATCAGGAAATCCATCTGCTTGATTACCTTCCAAAATAATTAAAAAAACTACAGAATGTGATCGAAGACTCGTTACTTCGTTTCCAACTATTTGAAGTAAACGCTAGCCAACTACTAGCACAGCTACCATTGTAATACTTTTTTTTATTTGAAGGCAAACAAGCAGACGTATATTTTTATTTGAAGGCAAACAAGCAGACGTATTTCCTGTTGGTAAGAAATTCTCGCCGCCTAGAGACAACAAAGGTGGTAATGGTGTGTTGTTAACCTGAGGCCGGGATGTTAGGCCTAGAGCAAAAATAAGTTTAACGGCTACTTTACCTACCCTCCGAACCGGAACACGTCATCACGTTATGGCGGCAGGAATAGGTAAGGCGGTGGTACCAATCCGGGTGAATCGCTGCGAAACTCTATCACCTAGACAGATGTCACGATGCTAGTAACGGTAAGCCTATGCTCGCGTTTTACAAACTGCCTGACAGGAAGGCAGGTGGTCTATTCTGAAAAAAAGCCCGGACCAACACGGAGAAAATTTATTAAACGAAAATGAAATGAATTAACTGAAAAATTTAATGTATTTAATGAAAGGCTTATTTATAAGACATCTTCTTTGTATTACATGTTGTAAACTGGCGTGGTTGTATTTTGTTGTTTGATATTGCGCTTTTAGCTCCTTTATAAATGCGATACTTTTGTTCTCTCCTGCATAATCTATTACCATATAAAGTTGAAAGTAATGGAAGAACGTTGCCGCGCTAATGAGCCCGCCTAAGTACTAACTATGAAAATTGGTCGCATAAAAGACCATTATTCTCCGGGAGCAGCCCCGAGTATCAAACAGTTAGGTTCAAACTTTCTCCGCTCTCTAACTACTTTTGAAACTTTCAAAAATGTTAAAACTGCATACATATTTGAATGAGATTCCTTGAATTTGTACATATTTTAATACATTACAAGAAAAGTTCTTGTTAGAATAAAGAGTTGTAGTTAAAAGTTTGAACAAGCAAAGTTAGATAATATTGCATTAGTTACATATTCAGTTTTATGTGGTAGTACGAATAGTGAAATCACATAAGCATAATTCTAAAGTCATTAATTATAATTAAAACCCAATTACATTAAATTGGTTATTTGAGTTAAAACAATGAAATAAGTTAAATATTGTAGCTCATAGGCTAACAAAAGTAATACACATAATGTGTTTTGCATAATTAAACAAATTGTGCATATTTTAACAATATAATAGTCACACAGAGGTGAAGGTACCCACAGTTAGATGATGACACTCAGTCCCACAACGCTATAAGTGGCAAACGTATTGCCAACCGGGCTCATATCCAATCCTAGGCAACGTTATGATATAAGAAAATTTAATAAATACATTTTCTTTTTGTTGTCCTACCTGAGGATTAAACTAGGGACCTCATGTAGTCAAGTCTAATACCTAAATAGCTAGACAGCAGAGGCACTTAATAAATATAAGCAGAGTGCAACTTTAAACCAAGAATGATGAGATTTTCAAAACTGGTATATATTCACCTTTGCATCCAGTATGTTCCATCATATTATCAGTGGAGGGTCAGTGTAACATAATTACCAGATAAGGAGATCAGAATTTATGGAAAGAAAAAGACGATTGGTTGAACTCTGGGAGTGGCAGTAGAAGTGAAAACTTGAATGTTAACGTTTCTGATATTTTGGAACGGTTAGGGAATAATTTTGCACGAATTGCGTTAATCATCAGTATGAAAGTACTATCATTTATGTGGTAGAATACAATATTCATTTATTGCGCTATCGTACACAAACATGACTACGCCCTGCGCCGTCTAAACGAAACAGCAGGCGCAGATATACATTTTCGCCGCGCCGTAGAAAGAGAGGTTGATACTTCCTCTCCTACGCCACGCCGGCTGTTTACTCTCCATCCATCTTACGAACTTTTGATCAGGTCACGTGTCCTGACGTAAGTTTTTAGCCATTCCAAAAAAGTGCGCAACGCCGCTAAAGAATCTTTCTCTTAAAAACTTAATAGAGTTTCACCATAAGTCTACACTAAAATTGTGAAATCCATCAGATTATATTATAATCTATTCACAAACGATAGACCACGTTAATGAGCTCCCGGAGACAGAGACTAATTCCATTACTCTATAAAGCGCAAGCCGGGAACTGTTCATTACGCAGTCGTTCGTAAATCGCGATTTAGAGAAGCTTCTAACTTCTGCAACTAAGAACATTAACCAGGGTTCACTTTTTGACTTTGTTTAAAGTTAATGAATTAGTAGCTGGTGCTCCTTGACCCGTGTTAAAATTATTTAGTTTACACCAAAATCTTGAGTGAATTGGGTGAAAATTAATTTATACTTTCTAACTATACTTTGGTGGAATTCTTTTGTATACACATGATTTAAAGAAAACGTATATTTATCCAAAATATGTAGGTGCTGTTATTGCATTTTTGTTCAGCCGATAAACGTTGTCCTATTCTACACACATACATACATACATATCTTCACGCCAAGTCCCTTACGGGATAGGCAGAGAGTGCCAAGTGCCAGACCTCACGATCCTGACAAACCTGTCTTGCTTCCTTCACATTCATTACCCTTTTCATACAAACACACCGGTTTCGGAGACTCTTGACACCACCCTCGGATAATATCCGATTGATCTGATCGTGAAATGTCAGCCTTAGTCTCCCCGGGTACCTACATCCATCCACATTCGCATTGTATATCTGCTTTATTGATCTTTCATCTGCCATTATTTCCACATGACCGAACCAGCGGAGTACCCAACGCTCCATTCACACTTTTCCCTGCACTCACTCTCCTCTCTACATCCGCGGTGTAATTTCCATCCCTGCGAAAAGCACAATTAAGATATACAATTTCATTCACTTGTTCCAGCACTACATCATCAACCAAAATTCTTATATCCATTCTGGCTACGTCTCTTTCAAACACCATTATTTTGGTTTTCATCGCATTCAAATGTAAGCCCCTTTCTTTACAATATCCTTCCATAACTGTGACCGGTGTTTGCAGCTCAAAAGGTGTAGAGCCCAAAAGTACAGCATCATCTGCATAAAGCAGGCAGTTCACCACTTGCTCACCTTTACGCATTCCCACATTCAATGATCTTAACATTTGAAGACATTTGTCCAAATATAAGATGAACAAGCGTGCTGACAACATACAACCCTGCTTGACGCCAATATTAACATCAAACCAAGGCGATATGTTGAAATCCACCCGCACGCATGCTTTACAGTCTATATACATTGACTGCACCTCACGCAGCAGGGACCCGACTATCCCATAATCTGGCAAAATGTCCCAAAGTTCCTTACGTACAACCCTATCAAACACTTTTTCGAGATCCACAAAACCGCAGAAAAACCTCTGACCCACAGCCAGATGCTTCTCTACACTATTGCTGTGTTGAAAACACTTGATCCTCCTCTACATCCTCTTCCAGACCTGAAACCGCCTTGAGCCTCCCACAATGTTCCATCGGACATCCCTTGCATCCTCCTTTCAACTTTCCATACATTTTTGATGCTCAACTGATCAACCCGTACTAACTACGAATATAATCCTTACTTGCTACTAATGGCATTAATACAACAAATCAGCAAAATTATTTTATCCGTTCAAGCGTGTGACAATGACCAAAGGATACAGAGATTTATGATTATTTAAAAAATTTTTTGGTAGAGATAAAAAATAGAATTTAGGCTTGCCATGGTCAGTATTTAGAAGAGTTTTTTTGGGTGATAACTATTTAAATAACACTTATACTTTCCAGCTATAGGTTTATATTGAACAAGTACTTTTTTGGTACAGTAAGCAAAGCACATATCTCATTTCCTCACAACACTTCGAAAAGGGGTTAGATATTTGTGCTACTTACTGTAATAACTATCAAACAACAATTATATTACATAGCTTTATTCGTGGTCATGATAACATACTTGTAGCAAAAAAAGTAGCTGATAAAGTCTATAAGGGTTCCGTTTATTATCTTTCGTTGCTTATCGTTTTTAATGAAATTGGAAGGGAAAGAAGCAGACGGAATTTCTACTGACATTAAATTTACATCGTCCGTAGACACCATACTTAAGACTGCATATTATTCTGTATATTTATAGACTGTATTAATCTGTTATAGACTGTATATTATCCCTACTTATATTATTTATCTTTAGTAAGTAAGTTTTCTGCCTACCCTTTTTTTCAGACTAAAAAGACTAAAATACTTAGACACTGCCGCTATGGTGCAAAGTATAAATAAGTTTGGGATGCCAATTCAGACGGACCAAAACTAACACCAAGTCATAGTCACGATGTAAGTCTAATCTTTCGGTAAGAAACTTGTTGGTTACTTTCTTTTTCAGAAGCACAAGCCAGGAGGGGATCAACGCTAGTCAAATTTTCAAATAGTTTTGACAAGTTAAATTATCCTCTAGTATCGGAATAGGGTAATGTTCGACCAAGTTAAATAGGTATTGTAGGTTAAACATGTACTGAAAACCAGCTACAAGATGCTTAATTAATACATAGGAAATGTTGGTTTCTGTTTTACTCGACTATGCTACTAATAATAATACTACTATTTTTTTATGTGAAAGGTCAACAAACATGTAAGAGACAACCGTGGGCTATAGACACCATAGATGTTACAGGTTCGGCTAGTTGCGGGTGCTGTTGTTATGCCTCTGGTTACCTCTTCGAGGATATGGGACTGGAGATAGTCATAGATGTAAAATAGTATTTTTCGTGATTTCCTTGGGATTCAATTATCAGATCCACAGTTGGTAGCAATGAGACCACCTTGAAAGTATGCTATTTCTAATAAAAAAAGGATATTTTAAAAATGGTTTAGAATTTAAGGAGAAATCGATTGACGTAGAAAAAAAGACGAAGAAGTCGAACATATAAACCTTTTTTCGAAGTCTCCCAAAATGCTAAAATCTCCTTTGATGAAAAAAAGTAATAAATCGAGGTAAACATTCAATTAATTAATAACAAATTAGGATCGTCATGTAAACATTGGGATTCGAATAATGGACTCGGAAAGCGGGACGACGTCTTACAAATTTCGGAAGCCTTGACGAGGAGCTCCTGATTTAATTAAAGATATCTACATAGTACCTTCTAATGCATCAACATAATACGAATAATAACCTCATCAGAGCCCCTGAACTTTGTACATTAGAGTAATTCTAGGAAAAATACATTGGGATATATCACTGAAGCTGTTAAACGCTTTCTTAGCATTTTTAACTTAACAGTTTTAATAAGATATTTAAAAGAGGAATAGCAAAATCAAAGCAATTTTGGGTTAGACTGATGTTTCAGGGAAGTAGGATAAATAGGAGTAATGAGAGCGTTCTGGAAAATCGGTAGCGTTACGCTCGCCCATTGCATTTGCAATAGTGAGATCAGAGAGAGAATGGGATTGACTGAAAAAATTGATGGTACAATGAGAAAGGGCATGTGTGGAAATAATGTCATATGGAAAATTGACAAAACTTAGATTCCCAGGGAGACCAGTTTGAAATTTCACGATAAAATTTCTAGAGTTTTAGCTGACGGCGATTTTAAGAGTCTCTTTAAACGGAAAAACAAAATGAAAGGAAAACTGTCATGAATGTGGTTCCTCCATATTTATCACTATATATACAAACTGCAGATTTGCAATAATCGTGATACTTGGCACTCGATACGCCCTGTCTACAACGCAAGAAACTTGGCTTTAATAAATGTGTGTAGAAAGCAATATAAATACACTTATCAAATAACATTTGTATTACATTGTGGAAGATAGTGTCAATGCTAGTCGTAGATGCCCTGGTTGTGCTTCTGCCTACCTCTTTTGGGATATGAGCGTGAAGTTACTTTTTCATATGGATATTTAATAACGAAACAGATTCTTGAAACCCCTTGAAAGGGATCGAAGTTTGTACGAAAGTTAATCGATTTTGAATTTAACATATCGTGACGGCATTGGGATATGTTATGGAACTAAATATGGATAAAAGATATTTATCTTTGTATACACACTTTTTTCGGGATATGGGCGTGAAGATATTTACTTACTTTACGTTTGAATTTTTCCACAATATTCTAACATCCCGGCCGTAGGACAGTGACGCACCCGTAACGTCTATAGTATTTATTGGCCACGATTATTATCTTTTGCCATCCAGAAACTCGTGTGCTTTATAGCTGACCTATCATATAAATCAATACTTTTGAACACAATAATTTTTGGAGGACAAATGCTATTTGAAGTGTATAAACAACGAAATTCCACCAAATGCCGACGATGAAGAGTACAATGTATATTGCCAATGAAAAATAAAACAACCGTGCCTCGTGAAGCAGACACGCGAGAATGTTTCGTCAGCCATTACCGCGACTGCAAACAATATTTCAAATACAAACTTCCGATATTGCGTTGGTTTTAGATTTTTTGTGGGGGTTTAACAGTTTCAACAATGGCAGCACGACGATTATAGGGCGAAAAACCAGCATGTGTTATTGTCACACGGATATATACGTACTATTTTTTAATTTATAAAAAACTCTAGCGTAGTTAGAGAGCGAAAGCGTGTTGCAAAATTTAACAGTTTAAAATATTTTATGGGGTTTTAGCACTGTTTCCGTGCTTAGTAATCTTATTTACCCTTTTCAAAAAGGCTAAATAAGATTTTACCCTTTTTGAGTAAGTTTTTTGGATATAAAATCTGAGCAACTTGTATTTCTTGTTTGCAAAGTTCTTTGAGTTAAAAAGTAAAAATAAAGTATCTTCGCGCCCATATTCTCGAAGAGTTAGGCAGAGGCACAACCAGGTCACCTACGACTAGTCGAAGACACTAAGTCCCATAATGAGATAGGTGGCAAGCATATCGCCAACCGGGCATATAACCAATTCCAAGCTTCTGAATCTATAAGGCCCAACTCTGCCGCCCTAAAAATGTATGGCTTTGCCGTTTTACTACCGAAGCATCGTGAAAGTGATGCAAGTATTTATTTTCTGAAGTGAGTACCGAAACAACTTAGATGTTTAGCCAGACACCCATGACTAGGCGAAGACTCAAAGTCCCACCATGAGAAAGGCGGCAAACCCATCAACAATCAGGCACATATCCGATTCGAGCAGCTTTGTTTTTACTAGAAAATTAAAAACCCATTTTCTTTTATTACTCAACCTGGGAATTTAATCCGGGAGCTCCTGGAGCAAAATTTTTCACCGGAAACGCTACACAGAGGCGACATTTAAATTAAATAAACAACAATTAAGTTTTAGTAGGAGAGCCGAGAAAAATAATTTTGAAATGTGGAATAGCCACGGAATACATCTAGATCAATATGTAACACTTAATGCAAAAAATTCAATAAACCCGACGAAAACGACGTGAAATGTAGCTACAAACAATCTCAATTACTTCAGCTTTTAAACAACAAATCCCTATCAAATTCGGTCCTTCTGTTCAATAGTTATGATGCCACAAACAGACATAGACAGAAACTTGTCGAGCTCTCTTTATCTGCTGAGGGTTAAAATGGCACACATCTCGTTTGCACGTCGTAGCTGTTTTGAAAAGCTTGTCAATTGACTGACTATTTTATAGTAAGACTCGTATGCAACTCGCTTAGAGACACCTAAAAATTTAACATTTGCTAGACTAAGGCAAATCTCTATATATAAAAAGAAGTTGGGTTTTCCTTCCTGACGCTATAACTCCAGAGCGTATGAACCGATTTCCATGGTTTTGCATTTGTTGGAAAGGTCTCGGGCTTTGTGAGGTTCATAGGTAACAAAGTTTACGAAAAATTTCAACAGAAAAGCACGAAAATAAGTAAAATTATTTTTGATATACACCGCCATCTCTGATACATAGCATGTAGTACAAACCAATATGGTTTTGCATGGTGGTTGAGCAGATGGCGCCAGTACGTGATGTGTGAGTATAATACCATCTAGTGCCGGAACGGAGTTCGCCGGGTCGGCTAGTGTCTAATAAAAAACGAAGTTAATTTTCCATATGAAGTTTAACATTTTTCAAATCATTGTATGGTTCCGAATCTAGTTTCAGTTTTAGAATAGATCTAAAATACTTTAGAGACTTTATTAAAAAATCAAACCTAAGATAAAAATAATTCTTGAGACGTATAATGAAATACTAATATATAAACACGCCAAAAGTTAAATACCACTGAATATTTTATATTAAAATCCGTAGCTGTGCTATTTAAATAAAGTAACAAAAATGGCTGACGCAAAAAAACGACTTTCTTTTACATTATTCAAAGATAAGCATTATAAAATAAAGTAAATGATGTATTTTTGTATAAAAGTTTATTCTAAAGTCGTGTGACGTAGTCGGAGTTCATCTCCCTGGGGCAATGCTCTGTCAGTGAGTGTAATTGCTTGTTTTCCTTTGAATCTAGTTCATGGCGGATTTGACAGCGATTAAATAAGCTTTCTTAGAGATACTCTTGATGAAAAAAAATATACATTGAACCAACAATGTTAAGATAAAAATATTAGGCAACTGCTTTTGTGTCAAATGAGAGACGATCCTTTTTCACAAATACTATCTCTAAATACTCGTAGTAATTTGAGGACATCAGTACTATAGCTTTACTATCTTTTCTTTAGCGAAGGGTTACTTGAAATCTAGCTTAGATCACCCGAAATACAAAAAAAACGACGAATAAATTTATGACTCTTACAACAAAATCAGTTAAGTAGTTTAGACTCTACTGTAGAATGTATGTAAATATAAACATGTGTGCATATGTACATAAACTGTTAAAATCATGTTCGTTCTTGTTTTACCAAAATCGAATAAGTGTATACTTGTTATATATCATTGATAAAAATATTTTACTTATTTTAATCAAGTTGGGCGCCATTTTAGGCCAATGACGGAAATCAAGGGGGGGTCATAAATTTGAAGTGTGTGTGTCTGTCTGTGGCATTACAACTTTTTAACAGATGGACCGATTTCGATGCGAATTTCTTTGCTTAAAATTTGACATGGTGGAGATGGCTTTTAGCTTCATTGCATGTAAATTGGAGGGTTATTGAACACTTTTCATTTTAGTGTTAACAATTCCATTAATTATGCGTGCGGGTAGTGTAATTATTTGTTCGTTGCACAAAGATACAGGCTACGACTGCTACGCACATAGATGCAGGCTATAACTGGTGCGCACATATTAGATACAGGCTACGATTGCTACATACATAGATGCGACAAGTACGCTCAAAGGACCCCTATGGTTACTTTTGAACCTTGATTTAATACAAATTGAAAATTGGAACCGGATTATCAAGTTGTTAGTATTGGTTCCAAAAAAAAAATCAAACAAATCCTATAAAATTATTTATTTTTTAATATTAACTAAATGTAAATAGTTCGTTAGTGTTGGGTTAAAGGGAACCTAAAATAGTATATCCGATTCCAATTAACATAAACCCTCGGCAATAGGATTAAACAGCTCTAAAAACGATTAAAATCGTATATATAGTAGATATATAACTAACTAGCTGCTACCTGCGGCTTCGCCCGCGTTTTCACAGAAACCCGGTGTGCGATCGGGATTTAAAATAACCTATATGTTAATCCAGGTCACAATCTATCTGTCTTCCAAATTTCAGACAAATTCGTTCAGCCATTCGAGCGTGAAAGAGTAACAAACATCCATACATCCATACTTACAAACTTTCGCATTTATAATATTAATAGGATTAATTTCAAATAATAAAAGCCCAGAATGATGTCGAATATTTGTAAGATACGACTTATTTATTATGAGCATGCAAGAAACAAACGAAAAAAACGAACGATTCGCTTAGAAGTTCGTTTCCTTGGTTACCAAATCGAATGAATCATTGTGTTCGCTTTTGTTGGCTTGGTGTGTACGTGGCTTAACAAATGTGTTATTATTACAAGATTTTCCGAGTTTAGAGTTATATAGTAAATCTAAGTTTATAAAGTATAATTTAAGCAATAGAAACATTTATTTCTTTTTCTCAAAGCATACTTTTACCTGCTAATCAGAGTTATTTTTATCTCCCACGGAAACTACTTCAAGTGAAATTTTCATACTTCAAAGTAGTTTTAAAATTCAAGAAATCTATTCTCTATTCAGTCGCAATCTATTTTCTATTCACGAAAAATGAAGTTATATTTATATTACATGTACTCTTCTTTATTAAATTATAACTAGCTTTTAACCCTGACTTAGCCGGTATAAATTGATATGTAAGGTATTCTATCTTTCAAGTGAAATAAAACTGTACGTGATTTGTAAATTTGATTAAAGATTTAGTAGCTTAGGAGTTTACCGCGAACAAATAGCGTAATACATAATTATTTACATACATACATATTTTCACGCCAAGTCCCTTATGGGTTAGGCAGAGAGTATCGAGTGCCAAACCTCACGATCCTGACAAACCTGACTGGCTTCCTTCAAATTAATTAGCCTTTTTTTATAAGCACGCTGGTTTTGGAGACTCTTGACACCACCCGCGGTTGATATCCTATACTAAAATAATTATTTATATATCATAAAATATAATTTAGCTATTACAATAACTTTTTGATCAAAAATTCAGTGGTTAATATAATTATGTGATATCCACTTTTGGATTTTTCAAACTCCAAGCAATTCTCTTCGTATAGTCTGCTTGGAAGGAGTGGAGATATCTTCCATCTTATCTGGTGAAGTTTACACGCGTGATCAAGTATCGTCTGGAATTATCTAGTCTCTTCAGTAGCGAGTGCATTCTGTCTGTGTCTTAGAATATGGTGTCAAAAACATTTAAATTAAATTTAACAGAGGTGAACGTAGCAGATAACTGACGTAACTGATAACAGAGTATCTTCACGCCCATATCCCCGAAGAGGTAGGCAGAGGTACAACCAGGGAACTCACGACTAGCCGAAGACACTAAATCCCACAATGTGATAGGTGGCAAGCCTATCGCCAAACGGGCACATTTCCAATCCCGACCAACAAACAATTTTTTATTAGAAAATTGGTAAAATCGAATTTTCTTTTTGTTGGCCGACCCGGGATTCGAACCCAGGACCTCATGCAGTCAAGTCCAACACCCGGACCGCTAGACCACTGAGGCGAACAAACCTTTGGAAATCAATTGGGCTTAAAGATTTTCTTGTATGTATTATGTTAAATGTCTTTGTCCAACAGCAGAAGTTGAAAATCCAATGGTAGTGGAAATCCTTTTTAATATTATACAAGTAAAAATCTCTCTGTCTGTCACGCTTTTAGGTATAAACCGCTCGCGCTATTCCGATTTTTTCTGTGATCTAGCGGTCTAGGTATTGGACTTGACTATATGAGGTCCCTGGTTCGATTCCCAGGTAAATATTTGAGTTTTTTACAATTTTCTAATAAAAAAATGTTGCTTAGGATTGGATATGTGCCCGGTTGGCGATAGGTTTGCCACCTATAACATTGTAGGACTTCGTGTTTTCGGTTTATCGTGATTGACTCTAGCCGGTTGTAACTCTGCCTACCTCTTTGGAGATATGGGCGTGAAGATACCTACTTATTCCTTTTGAAATGCAAATAGTTTTGAAATCCGAGTTCAAAATATTTTACTTTAAAAAATCGACGTCTAAAATATTATAACAGTTGAAGTTTATATAAAAGATTGTGCAAGTTTACCAAAGCTGCTGTCGGAGTAACATTTCTATAAACGCTGACAAATTTGCAAATAAATAGCTAGTGAATGATAATGAAAATAAAATAAGTGAACAATTTTTTGGATGCTCGAAGTTACATCCATATTGTATTGTGATTTCGAACAAACGATCTGAATGTAAAAATCTGAACATACGAAATATTATAAAGCTGCATCTGGATATTGCAGATATTCCAGAAAAATGGTGAGAACAGCTGCTATTTTATATTTTTTTGTATTTTTCATCTTTATTTTTTACTTAAATGGCAACGACTTACCGTCACTATCACCGTGACATCTGACTAGGTGGTAGAGTTTAGTAGCGACTCGCCCGGATTGGTACCACCGCCTTACCTATTCTTGCCGGCATAACGCCATGTTCGGAGGGTAAGGTAGCCGGTAAACTTACTTCTGCTCGAGACCTAACACTCCGGCCTCTGGTTGGCAATGCACCACTACCACCTTTGGTGTCTCTTACCATCAGGAAATCCGTCTGCTTGTTTTCTTTCAATATCATAAAAAAAACATATGAAATGAACGAACAAACGGATTTCCTCATGCTATTTAATCATGTACCAAAAACAAGTTTACCGGCTTAGTAGGACTAGTACTCCGGTACTTACCTGAGAAGCAACGCAATTTTATTTCACGTCTGTGGTCTAGCGGTCTGGTTGCCGATAGGCTAGCCCCCTATCCCACTTTGGAACTTAATACCTTTAGCTAGCCATAGTTGCCCTGGTTGTGCCGCTGCCTAACACTTTTAATTTAGCTTTAGTTTTTGTGATAAGACTGCGAACAAGCACACGGATCTCTTTTTTGGTAAAAGACAAAAGTGGCCTTTAGATACTACAGATATAGACTGACTTTTACTGTCACTGTCCTTTCGCCTATTTTACTAAGCTGAGCTACATCTTCGAGTCTGAACATGACATTAAGTCTTATTATAAAACCGTTCCGGGCTTATTAATATTTTTCAGATATCAAGAATGTTCGGTTCTTTACACCTTATGTGTACACACCTTAAAATTAATATCGTGATTTATATAGCCTTTACAGTAAGCAAGTATTGATTTACTTAAGTGTGTTATTATATGAATAATGAAATATAATTATCGGGTATCGCTTTGTCAATATTTGGGTTCTTTTGTTTGTACTGTGTGAGGGTTAGAATTTAATGATACCCTCTATGTGGTAGTAGATTGTTGATAAAACCGTAAAGATGATCACGGTTGGCCGAGGACTTAGCATACACGCTTTCAGTGGCCAACCTTGATATTTCGGTTTGATTCTAGACGGGAGCAGGTTTTTGTGTAAATATAAATTTAAATTTAAAAAAAGTGTAGAAGAAACTTATTTGTTTTTTATGTTATTGGAAGGCAAACAAGTAAACGTATTTCCTGGTGGTAAGAAATTCAGGCCGCCTAGAGACACCAACGTAATGATAAATGTAAAAATGGTGATGGTACGTTACCAATCTGAGCCGACATCAAGGTCGGCTACTTTATCCTCCTAGCCGGTACCTACACGTCAATTATAAGCACTGTAGTCATGGATTCAGGAATAGATAAGGTGGTTTTACACATTCGGACGAGTCGGAAAACAGTGTTTCCGAGTCTGTTCGTTTATAAAATTATATTGTATCTATGCAAGCATTTATCGTTATTGGTATCATTGAGTAACACCTACAACCCAAGCATACAATTTGCTAACTATTGGGTGATATCAATTTGGGTGATTTGTCTGAGGATTTTCTAATTTTCTAATAAAAAATGTTGCTTGGTATTGGAAATGTGCCCGGTTGGCGATGCCACCTATCACATTGTGGGACTTAGTGTCTTCTTCTAGTCGTGGTATAATATAGTCGTCGACTAGTTAATATATATATATTAACTAGTCGACGTGGTGAAATTTATGCTGCTTGACATTAATAGCCTCTCTTTTGAATGAATAAAAATAAAGTATTGTTTTTTTCTTATAATTGCTCCAACAAAAAGAGATTTAACCAAATTCGGCACATACGTTCAGGCGCGATGACCATGCGAATATCTTTACTTATAAAATTACATTCATACATATACATACATACATACGTACATATACATACATACATGCATACATACATACATACATACATGAATACATTGCAGACGTGCCTGGCTTCCTCCACATTCATTATTACCCTTTTCATACAAACATCCAAATCATCATTGTGTCCGCAATAGAGCATTATCAGTGTGGTCACTTCAATACGCATTATCTATACTTATAAAATAACATGTCCTGACTGACTGATTCATCATAGCCGAGCAAACTCTGGAGTTATAACAATAAATAAAAAAAAATAAAATTTGGTGAGTACGGTCGTTTTATTGAGTCGGCACCGACTAAGAAAGGAATTTTGGAAATTCTAGCCCTAAAGGGGTGAAATGAACCCCTTTTTGAATGTTTGTATGGAAGACCGTCATTTTTTAAGTTAGAAACATGAAACTTTATTTTGCCGCTACTTATTAATAATGAGTAGATACGTATTTATGCGTTTCTGGAAATTCTACCCTTAGAGGGGGTGAATTGGTGTTGAAAGTTTGTATGAAAGTCCTTATTAAAGGGCTATAATCAGTAAATATGTTAACTGCTACGCGAGCAAAAGTCGGGGGTAATAGCTAGTATACCATAATTTTTGAGACGAGAGACGGAATCGAACACGTTAAAATTTACACTTATATAAATCGAATTAAAGCATTTTAAAAGTCGTTGTTAAATTTTTGTAAGAAGTCCCACAGTTTGTGGTCACCTTCATACTTTTTTGTTGGCTAAGGACTGACAAACGCTATTAAAAGCTATTAAATGCATTCATAATACCTGGTAACGCCCACCTTTAATTCTTCCGAGCTTCTAGTGTACTTTGTAGCGTACTCAAGTCTTGAACTGTGTATTTCTACTATCTACTTCTACTATTTACTACTTCTGAAGCGTGATATCTCCCCAGATATAAAACAATCTAAAAGTAAAACGAGACGTTGGCGCCTGGCGCCGACGCACAGTACAAAGGTAACAGAAGTGGGTAGTTCTTCAAATTGATCGTGGAATATCAAACTAGGTCTCCCCGGTTACGTCCATCGTTACGACGTTACCTGATACAGAAATTTGTACTACAAATTTAATTAATACTGACACACAGATTTACAGATAAATTTTTATCACAGTTTAAATAAATATCGAACCCGAGTCTTTTAGTAATCGGCCCGGCTTGGGTGTAGCTTTCAACCGACCTGGTAACCCGAAAAAAAAAACAAAAAAATTGAAAAAAAAAATTGAATTTCAAAATCCGAATACGCAGACGAAGCTACGGATAACCATATGTATATAATAGTGATAGAATTAGGCAAATAAATTGTTAGAATTTGTGTGGGCGCGTTTATACCGGTCGTTAGAGGCTGACCGGACTATAGGTTATGTGGTAATAGGCGGGTGTGGGTAATGGTATGTAAATTGTGGGGATATCACATTCCGGCCGACTGCTAACTGCACCGACGCACGACATTACTCCCGCCTGATTTTAAGGAAGGAAATAACACACAAAACATACGTAGCAATATAGTCCTTCAAAATTTTTTTTTTGGAAAAATAGTCCACTTTAGAATTCGGATTTCTATCAATCTTTATATAAAAATAACGTGTCACGTTGTTGGTCCGCGATGGACTCCTAAAGTACTAAACCGATTTTTATCAAATTTGCACACCGTGTGCAGTTTGATCCAACTTTAAAGATAGGATAGCTTACATCTCAATTTAAAAAAAAAAAAACTATCGGAGCGAAGCGGGAACAGGCAGCTAGTATGAATGTAAAAATTCGTCAAATACATGTAAAAGAGCAACAGCATTAACAATAATAGAGTTGTTTGCCCACGACTTCGTCAACTTTATTTTAATTTTAATTTTATGATATTGGAAGGCAAACAAGCAGAAGGATTTCCTGATTTTCCTGAATTCACGCCGTCTAGAGACACCAAATGTAGTAATGGTGCGTTGCCAACCTGAAGCCGGGATGTTAGGCCTCGAGCAAAAGTAAGTTTACCGGCTACCTTACCCTCCTAACCGGAACACGTCATGACGGTATGGCGGCAGGAATAGGTAAGGCGGTGGTGGTGGTAAGGGTGAGTCGCTGCGAAACTCTACCACCTAGTCAGATGTCACGATGCTAGTGACGGTAAGCCTATGCTCGCCTTTTACGTGCTGCCTGGCAGGAAGGCAGATGGATTATTCTGCAAAGAAGCCCGTACCAACACGGGGAAAACGTCAACGTAAAATTGTCACGATTTTCATACAAACTATCTTTCCCAATTTACAATCCTTTGGGGACTGATTTTCGAAAAAAAAGAACCTGCATTTGAAATCGAATCTTTAGCTATATGATTAGCAAAATTCATCAAATTTCCTTTAGCGTTTTAGCCATGAAAGATAGACCGACAGACAGACTATCATATTTGTAATAATACTAGCCTTTGTCTGTGACTTCGTCAGCGTAAAATAGTCATGATTTTTATACAAACTTTCATTCAACTATTTAAGGTGAATTTTTGAAATAACAGTATAGATTATATTTGAGATCGGACCATTAGCTATATAAATATTAAATTTAATCAAAATCGGTCTAGTGGTTTAACTGTGAAAGAGCAACAGACATACACTTTCGACTTAACAATAATAAGTATGGATAGTACAGAAGTGTGGAATGAAATAAAAATATTAAACACAGAAAGCAACTTAAAATAAACATTTTCTGATATAATGTTGGCAAAACTAAGGAATAACCAGTGATAAATCTAAATAAACTCAACAATATCTCTTCATTAACATAGAAATGAAAAGTGGAAACATAAAAAAATCATTAAGCAGCAAGAACGGGTGGCATAACCTCGGATTAAATTTTATACCCCTATCATAAAGCATTCACCCTTTCGAATCGAAAAGATAAAACGTATTTTACGTTAACGCCTCTGTGGTCTAGCGGCCCAGGCGTTGGACTTGACTGCATGTAGTCCCGGGTTCAAATCCCGGGTCGGGCAGCAAAAAGAAAATTTGGTTTTTAAAATTTTCTAACAAAAAAAAATGTTGCCTGGGACATGTGTCCGGTTGGCGAAAGGCTTGTGAGACTTAATTTCTTCGACTAGTCGTGGGTGCCCTCGTTGTTCCTCTGCCCATCTCTTCGGGGATATGGGCGTGAAAGCACTTTTTTTACATTAACGAAAGCAACCGTATTATTTTTTAGCTTATTGCTAAACTAGCTGCTATCTGCGGCTTCGCCCGCGTTTTCACAGAAACCCGGTGTGCGATCGGGATTAAAAATAGCCTATATGTTAATCCAGGTCACAATCTATCTGTCTTTCAAATTTCAGACAAATCCGTTCAGCCATTCGAGCGTGAAAGAGTAACAAACATCCATACATCCATACTTACAAACTTTCGCATTTATAATATTAATAGGATAAAAACACCGATGGGTTTGCTAACCTCATACATGTTGTCTATAGATTATTTCCAAACTGAGGCTGAAATCTTCATAAAGTGATATTAACTTACCAGCAGTAATACAATTAAAATTGTAAAACTGTAATGACTAGAACTAACGTTACGGTGGTAAAATTATATAAGGTAGTGGTAGCAATCTTGGTGAATTTCGTCTTACCACAAAATTAGATGCCTGTTTAACGAAACACTGGTGGTAATTTTGTTGCGCATTCACTAAACTAATTTTAAATTATCGCTGTCTTCTTTCAACGAAAGTAACAGAAAGAGACAAAACACTTTTAGTACTGTCAAATTAGATCCTGCATGTCATTTCTACAGATGTTTAATCGATCACTTTGAAAACGTTGATTAAATACATCACAATTTGACATGTTTAGACAAATCTGATATGTATAAAGCGTTCCATCTCTTTTGTTTATGTTTCATTTGAAAAAGATAGCATGCATCTAAAATAAGTTTAGTTTGTGAACAGCAGAATTACCACTGTCTAAAATTGACATTTAATAACATGCCACACGTGTATGACGTGGCTGCATGTTATTGGCTAAGATTTAAATTTCAGACAGTTCTTAGTAAAACATTTCGTGTTCAACGAGTGTTTAGTTTTTTGTTGTAAAACGGGTATTATTTTAATTAAATGGGTAACAAACATACTCTCGAGTACTTAGTATTTGGATATGTTCACGCCAAACCCCTTGTTCCGGAGACAGAGAGTATCAAACCCCATCTTTCACGATCATTGCAGACATTCCTAGCTAAGACCAAGTTTTGGTGAACCTTGACTCTAATAATACCCGACTGATTAGGTTGTGAAATGTCAGCATAAAGATAAACCTATTATTTATATCTATCCACATTCGCGATGTAGGTTTGTTTTGTCAATATTTATCCGTTATGCTACATGACCGAATATACCTTTCTTATTAGTATCTTCACGCCCATATCCCCGAAGAGGTAGGCAGAGGCACAACCAAGGCACCTACGACTAGCCGAAGATACTAAGTCCCACAATGTGATAGGTGGCAAGCCTATCGCCAACCGGGCATTTTTCCAATCCCGACCAACATTTTTTTTTATTAGAAAATTGGAAAAATCCAATCTTCTTTTTGCTGGTCGACCCGGGATTCGAACCCGGGACCTCATGAAGTCAAGTCCAACACCTGGACCGCTAGACCACAGAGGCGACCACACCACCTTTCTTATTTTTCCATTAATGCTTCATTTATTCCAACTTTCTCTGTGATTTCACTGTTGTGATAAAAATACTTCTATCCCAATCTTTGACATGGCGTATACATACCTAGGTTGTTCTTTTTGTTTTCACATTGTTGTTTTTTTACGTTACCTGTAACATGAAAATTGTCAGTCATTTATTTATTCATTTTTTTTATGCCTAATTACTTTTTTGACATTTCTCGAGTTGATTTTCCGATAGTCAACTTTTGAATAAATTACGAATAACGATCTTTTTGGCAACAATCATAAAGTTAACATACGAGTAAGTGCATTTCGTTGTGTTGACATTAAACAACAACTCCATGAAAGCTTAAATCTTATAACTTTTGGATAATAGTTACATACATGAATGTGAAGGAAGCAAGACAGGTTTGTCAGGATCGTGAGGTCTGGCACTCGATACTCTCTGCCTACCCCGTAAGGGACTTGGGGTGAAGATATGTATGTATGTATGTGTGTACGGGAGTAAGATACATAATACTAATAAGTAACTTCAACTTAGCGGGGTAGGCAGAAAGAACCAAGTTCCTTGAGTCCGATTCAAATATATTGATACATACGCTATGTACGCAATCTTTATGAATTCAATTATATTCTTTACTCTCATACACACTCTTCTGAAATGGTCTTTTTAAATAAACTGGCTTTACTGCAAACATT
>NJDC01000126.1:168988-181800 GCA_002245475.1 Calephelis virginiensis
TCCGAAACCGGCGTGTTTGTATGAAAAGGGTTATGAATGTGAAGGAAGCAAGACAGGTTTGTCAGGATCGTGAGGTCTGGCACTAGATACTCTCTGCCTACACCGTAAGGGACTTGGCGTGAAGATATGTATGTATGTATTTATAGTACATTAACTGCTACTCGCGACTTTTTCGGCGTAAAATGTTTACGATTTTCATACAAACGTTATTATCTTATTATATATTTAGATTATAGACCTTCGAGAGGTAAATTTTGAAAAAAAAATGTTTTAAGTCCTAGTTTGGATTTTTAGCTATATGCATATCAAATTTCATAAAATCGTGACAGAGCGACAGACAGATAGACTTTCGAATGTATAATATTGGTAATACTTAGGTAAGTAATTAAAAGGACAGTGTGTGATGAGATAAATTATAATATAATAAAACAAAAAAAAACTAAGTTGTAGATTTAACAACATGCAAAAGCTTCAGGGTTATGTTAGCTGTGTTTATGTATTGAGTATTCCAGAGGAGTTTTGGCGCCATCGAGAGAAAAATAGTCGAAGTTTTTTCATAATTATTGAATTTTGTGTTTATATTGAGTGAAAATAGTCAATTTTGATGGCATTTTGTAAAAATTTGTTCAGTGAAAGTGCACAAATGAAATAATCACGAAATTAGCGTTTCGTGTATTTCCTCGTTGCCGCCAAATCACGAGCTTGAGTAATGAGGCCACCGCTTTACCCAAGACCCTGACATGACTTATGACTAATTATAATTGAATCCAGATTTTGGTGAATTTGATGCAAATTTCTACTTGATTAATGGCAAAATACTAACGTGAATGCCAAAACCTAATTAAAGTAGAAGTAAACTAGTATTCCAGAAAAGTGTTTTGGACGAATTAATAAGACCATCTAAATATTTAAACCTGTTGTGGATTCGTGTCTTTTTGTCGGTAAGGTAAATGTTTACTCATGCGTAATCAACATGAAAGTAGTGTTTTGGTTTGGGTTTAGGGATCTAAGGTTGAAGTTTATTTAGGTTGTTTGATCTTTATTAATACTAGCAAAATTCATATTTATGGTGAAGTAACGAATAAGTTTATATTTTTACGTATAATCCTTATAAGGCATTTAGCGTACTCTTTATGTATCTTCACGCCCATATCCCCGAAGTGGTAGACAGATGCACAACTAGGGCCGCAACTAACCGAAGACAATAAGTAACACAATGTGATAGGTGGCAAGCCTATCGTCAACTGGGCACATATCCAATCCCGAGGAACTTTTTTTTATTGCGAAATTAAAAAAATCAAATTTTCTTAAACTACAAAAAATAAAAAATATAAAAAACTTAGACGAAAAAAAAGTAGAAGTCGGTTTTTGTCGTATTAATTATACGTGTATGATAAAAGTAAGTAAAAATTTATAATCGTTGTGTGTGTCGTTTAAATAAATAAACCCATCTTAATGTGAAGAAATCTCTCAATTAGAAGACATACTTCGTAATTTTTTGTTTTTTGGTGTTTGTTATTGTTTTGTTCCGATTATGAGTTTGATGGCATAACATACACTATTAATGGATGACACTAAGTCCCACAATGTGATAGGTGGCAAGCCTCGATACATATCTAATCCCGAGCAACTTTTTTATTAGAAAATTGGAACAACCAAATTTTCTTACATACTCTTTATTACAGTTTGATAAAACTGCACTAACAATGTCTATGCTGCCTATTGCTAATGGTCTGTTACTATCGCAAGAGCTTGTTTGATAACTTATATGACATAAAAAATGTGTGTGTATATTAGAGTACATACGTGAGTGATTTTTAATACCATATTTTTGGAGTGTAACAAAAAATCAGTTTTATTAAAAAATAAACTTCGAGCTACTTCACAGCTTGACATACAGCCTTATTGTGAGCTAGTCTAAAGACATACCGGCCGGCGAAAGGAAAAGTCACGAAGAACAGTTTGAAATTTGGCAATAACATACAGTGGTCCTTTGTAGAGCGTAACAAGAGGTTAATGAACGTATTTTATTGAATCAGGCGTTACTTTACGGAAATCCAATATAACAGATGTAAATAAGCTTTTATTTAGCTAATGTAATAAAGCAATGTAACTATGAGTGTAAGAATGAGTGGAATTGAAAGAAAGTGTTGGTGTTAAAATGCGAAAGGACATGCTCCGCTGGTTCGGTCATGTGGAAAGAATGAAAGATGAAAGATTGACAAAGCAGATATACAATGCGAATGTGGATGGATGTAGGTACCCGGGGAGACCAAGGCTGACATTTCACGATCAGATCAATCGGATATTATCCGAGGGTGGTGTCAAGAGTCTCCAAAACCGGAGTGTTTGTATGAAAAGGGTTATGAATGTGAAGGAAGCAAGACAGGTCAGGATCGTGAGGTCTGGCACTCGATACTCTCTGCCTACCCCGTAAGGGACTTGGCGTGAATATATGTATGTATGTATGTATGTAACTGTTGTGGCAAATAATCATTCAAATGACACAGAATGTGACAAACCTAACTAACGTTCCCACCGCCGATACAACGTACGTCGATTGCGATTTGGTGTTCTCTGTGATGAGTTCTTCGACAAAGTTGGCGAAGGCCGTGACAAGTGTTTTTGTTTCCCGAGTTCGGACTCTATTCATGATCTGGTCACGGAGGTAAGAACTTTAGGTAGGGTTGTCACATGCAAAGAACATGACAATTTATATTGTTTCCCGAGTTCTTCCTTTATTCGTGTACTGGTCGCGGAGATGGTGGTTACGTTAGTTAGGCTTGTCACATTCTGTGTCATTTGACATTTGATGAGCAAGTTTCCGACAGCAAAAATAAATTTATTTAAACTGTTGGTTATGATATACAGATTATATTTATCCAAAAACCCAAACATTGAAAACCTTTTTTCTTTTTAAAAATAAATTCTCTAAAAGAAAAATCGTTTCCTAACACTCTTAAAATGCACTAAGACTATCTCTGTATAGTTGCGTCTTTAACAAACTTTATGAGGAAAATTCATAAAAACGGATATCCTATAAGCCAATCTAAAAGGCGGTTTCTGCAGCGTGCTTGAAGGAAATTGTGAGCGAAAATAAATCGCAGTAAAACAAGCCTCACTAACTTTATCAAGTGCTTAGAACGTCAAACTACAGGTCTTTATTTTCGCGAGTCAATTATTTAGCTCGGGCGAGCGTGAACTACGTTCTAATGGCGGAGTTTTAAAAAATGTTTTGCCAAGTTGACTAGGTTTGGTTTGAGCTGACTTCCTAGTCATCCCAGTTAAGAGAAGCTTTTAACGTTCAAATAAACAACTTTCTTATCTGATTTATACCACTCTGTTCTGACTTCGAAACTTCGATTTTATTTTTCGAATTTCGTGTGTAGGTATTTCCATATTTCATGCAAAGCTTCGCTTTTTATTAAAGAGCATCTCTAACACACGAGCCTTAAGACGTATTGCGCAACATAATATTTAATGAAAGTTACAATTTTATATCTTGTTTAAGTTTATGTTTAGAAATACAAATAGGTGCGTTTAGAGATGGAGAACGTAAAACATCGGGTGCTATGTCCAATATGAAGTCATATTCTTTTTTCGAAAGATCGCTAATGATTCCGAGATGGTCCTATATAAAATTACAAGTTTACAGTTATATTTAATACTGCATTAATTTTCATTATGATGAAGTTTTGACCGCGTCGTTGATCGAGTTGCTAGCGTACACGCCTAACTACACCGACAACCCGCGAGGCTCGGGTTCGACTTCCGAAGAGGGTAGGCATTTGCCTGATGAACATTTCGATATCTGCAATTCCGGGTCTGGGTGTATTATTTAATTTATTTGGGTATCTTTTTAAAAAAAATTAAATTGGATCATGATAAAATTATTATTGGACCACCTTGAAACTGTGACCTGTCTTTTTAAAAATAATCACCTAAATCGGTTAGTTATTGAACGAGTAATCGCGTAACAAACATGCAAAAAAAATATACCGTAAACATACATACTCCTTTTTTTAAATCGGTTTATTAGAGCATCCTGCATTTCTTAGTCACCAACAAATCTTATTATTTGAAATGGAATCAGAAGACCTACCACTTTACCCAAGACCCTGACATACGTCTGTATGCCTTATATAGATTTCAGTGCGATTTGGATATATCAGGTTATTTGATATGAACTTAAGCTTGACTAATAATAGAAGCTAATGTCGAGGCCAAAAACTAAAAAAAAACACCATCGCTCCCAACTTGACGTAAAATATTTACACATTTTACCAACTCCGAAAACGAGAAGGGAATAAATACCTTGATATTATGTTTCAATATTATGTTTTTTGCGAGATTACTCAGCCAATAGCAATTGAATATTTATTCGAAAGTAGGTTCTGAGTCACAGATCCCTTATGAAAGGCGGTAATGTAATTTTGTGAACATGAAAGACGGTTTTTTTATGATATTGAAAAACAAACAAGCAGACGGATTTTCTGATGGTAAGAAATTCACGCCGCCTAGAGACAGCAAAGGTGGTAATCGTACGTTGCCAACTTTAGGCCGGGATGTTAGGCCACGAGCAAAAGTAAATTTACCCGTTACCTTATCCTCCGAACCGTAATACGTCAACGGCTAGCGTTGATATTATGGCGACAGGAATATTTAAGGCGATGGTACCACTCCGGGCAAGTCGCTGCGAGACTCTACCACCTCGTCAGAAGTCACATCGCTAGTAATGGTAAGCCTCCTCCTTTATGAGATGCTTGGCACAGGAAGGTAGATGGTCTATTATGCAAAGGAGCCCGGAACAACACGTAGTAATGAAAATCGACTCGGTTTGTTGCAGTTTTGCTGTTTATGTGTTATTAATATTAAAGTTGATAATTTTATATTTATTTTATTTGACTACATACTTTAATTTTACCAAAGATATGACTTAAGATCAAGAGAAAGTGAGCAACATTTTTCGACAGTTTCCAAAACTGTTTCCAAGACGTAGTTTATTTAATCTTAACTCCCTCATGATTTTAAGAGAAGCTTTTACCGTTCAAATAAATACTCCTATCTGATTTATGCCACTTTGTTCCGACTCCAAACTTCAGTTTTATTTCTGGAAATTCGTGCTTAGACATGTTTGCTTTTTATTGATCCCCAACGGAAAAATAGGCTGTTATAAGTTTCACATACTTGTGTGTCTGTTTGTTTTTGCATCATAACTCCTAAACGAATAGACTAATTTCGATCCAGATTTTGTTGTTTAATAGCTGACGTGATTGTTACTAGTAACATTTCGTACGTTTTTTTTTTGTAATTTTATAATTATTTAAACTTAATTTAATTAATTTAATTCTTTAAATTAATTAATTCTTGCTTTTCATAATTCATTTTTTTTGGGTTTTAATCTGTATTTTTATTAACAAGTGCACACATAGTTTTGATTAGCTTTGTGTGTATTTAATTAAAAAAAATGGTAATGTGTATTCATGTCCATACCCCCGAAGAGGTAGGCAGAGCAACCAGGGCATCCACGACTAATACTAACTTCCACAATCCCACAATGTGAATGGCTTGCCACCTAGCCTTTCGCCAACCGAGCACTCATCCAATCCCAAGCAACATTTTTTTCTAGAAAATTAAAAAAAAAATCCGGGACCTCATGAAGTCAAGTCCAACGCATGGACCGCTTGATCACAGAGGCGATTTTTTATAAATTTTAAAATATGTGTATTTCCTATGCTGTCCTTTGGCCGTAGTCACAGTTTTTACTGTGTCGGGGTGTCAGCCCTATACTGTATAAATATGTTTACCGGCTGATCGACGCTTGACCGAAACATGACAGTGCCAAACACTGTCATTACGACGATTCAGCGATCCCAATTATTGGATTTTATTTGCGGATGACCAATCTAGGTACGGATAGAAAGTTAACAAGAATCTCTAATCTGTGTAAAGAATAGTTATGGAGTGAGAATCAGCAAGTTTCAAATGGCAAACTTTATAGAAATGTTTTGAGTTAAAGTTATAGTTTTATTATATTGGAGTTAAAAGTTAAGTTTTACAGTTCAAATAAACAACTTTTCTTATTTGATTCATACCGCTTTGTACCAACAACTTAGCCAATTTTTAAGTTTTGAAAGAACGGTAAAATATTAGGAGAATAAAATTTTAGCACTTTTGTAGCACCAGCAGTGAAGTCAATGCGATTCACGTTTTTTATTCATTAAATTATCATGGAAAAACTTTAAGTACTGTCGAGAGAAAAAGTTTGTTTTTCAAATCTTAGCGATGGTCTCTTCATGCAAAGTTTTATGGTGTTCGATACAATTTGTTAGAAGTAAATAGATAGGCAAACCCTCTATTGGTATGTTGTTGGAATATTAATTGATTCCATTCACATCATCAGTAGGGTTACTCTTGAATCTCGATATCATGCGAAATTGAAATTGGAATCGTATATGTCACTTTTGGTACTTTTGAACACAGTATAAGGGGATCATTAACATTTAGTTACAAATAAATTTAACGGATAGGATAAAATAATTTACTATTTACTATTAACTAAATGTCAATAATTCGCCAGAATTGTATTCAGGAGTACCTAAAATGACATATTCGATTCCAATTTCCAATAATGCATGAATCGAGCGTCGAGAGTAACCCTACTGATCATATACGATTCCGATGAATTGTATTTTATATTGTGGTCTAGCGGTTCAGGTGTTGGACTTCGCTGCATAAGGTTTGAATCTCGGGCCGGGCAATAGAAAGAAAATTTAGTTTTCCCAAATTTCTAATAAAAAAAATGTTGCTTGGGATTGGAAACGTGCCCGGTTGGCGATAGGCTTGCCACCTTTCACATTGTGGGACTTAGTGTCTTCGGCTAGTCGTGGGTGCCCTGGTTGTACCTCTTCGGGTCGTGAAGATACTTATTATTATCTATACTCATCTATAGCTATAGATGATGCTATATCTCTCTTAGCTTATCATGGGTATGTTTCTTCGGTTTTGCAATATGGTATTCCTATTTGGGGAAATTCTGTAAATTTAATTAGAATCTTTAGAGTAAAAAAGAAGTGTATTCGCGCCATATGTAGTGTTAACCAATTGCATTCATGCAAACCTCTTTTTAAGTCGCTTAAAGTTTTACCTTTACCTTGTTTTATATCTTGGCTTTATGTGTATTTGTAAAAAAAACATTATCATTTGTTTAAAACAAGTGCTGAAATGTTGGGAATTTCATGTTTTAGAAATAGTGAGAAATTGCATGTGCCGAAGCAAAAACTTAATATTTATAAAAATAATGTTTACTGCATGTCCATTCGTATAAACAACCAAATTCCTGATAATCTCAAATCACTTCCATTAAAAAGATTTCGAACGAAGGTATTTGACTTGTTGTTAGAAAAAACATATTATAGTGTCAAGGATTTTCTTGTAGATAAGAATTTATAGTAAAATAACTAATAATTATTAACTAAATATAATGAAAGTGATGGTTGCCGAGGAGTTTGATTCGCCGTTTCTTCTCCTGTCTGGCTAGGTTTGGAAACGGTGGTAGTTTACGGTAGACAGGGTTAAATTTAGTTATAGTTTTTAAATGTTTTGTTAATAAATAATTAAACTAACCAGTTATAAATATAAATAATTGGCTTAAAATTTAAAGCATATGTAATTAAATAATATTTTTATGTAAATGTTAAAATATTTGCACACCAAGATATGGTAGAATATGTTGATGTACTTAAATATTTTTGTAACATCTCATTTAAACACATATTCCGCAAATAAATAATTTTCTTTCTTTATACTGTAATATATATAAAATTGAATCGTTACTTTGCGTGTTCATCGCATGACGCATCATACCTAAACGGATGGACCAATTTAGCTTTTTATTTATTACTAGCTGTTGCCCACGGCGTTACCTGCGTGACTAATGGTCAAACAGGGACATCTTTTCGGGATAAAAACTATTCTATGTGTTAATCTAAATTACGCTCTGTGTGTGTGTGCTAAATTTTATGAAAATCGGTTTAGCAGTTTTTGCGTGAAAGGGAAACAAACAAACAAAAAACAATTTAGTAGGATTATAAACATTTTGAAAGACGTATGTGCTGATTGCACAGGCAAAACGCTTCCTTATTTGCTACAAGTCTAAATAGTTATTAGTTCTATTCTTGTCTCTACCTAGGTACCTATAACTTGATACCCTTATTGCTCGCCATTGACTTGTTCCGTGATATAGGTTTGGGTAGCCAATACACATGCAATCGCGCGCACACGTGACAGATTATTAACTATTACTATTAAGAGAGCTGCCTGCTAATTAATAAGTTGCTTCTAGTACTTTAAGTGATAATTAATATCTATTATTGGTAGATCGCCTCTATGGTCCAGCAGTCCCGTGTTGGAAATGATTTCATGAGGTGTTAGGTTTAGTCCTAGGAGCGTGCAATCAAAATAAAATGTATATTTTTATTTTTATATTATATAAAACAACACTTCCCGGGATTGAATAGGACACATATCCTATTCCAGGCAACCTTTCCAATATGTTGAGGTAGTACTTAGAGTTTTCGGCTAGTCGTGTGTCCTAAATCAGAGTCTAAATATGAGGGAATGACGGCGTGAAGATACTTTTATGATTGTATGGTATATTTGAATCTATGTAAAATTGTTTTAACAAAAACTACAGAGATGATGTATTCAAAGTTTATTTCTAAATTTTGAATTTCGAACCAAGATCGGATCGTTCATAATTCGAACACAAATAGGGAGTTTGCTACGACAAAAATAATATACAACAAACTTGTTTGAATAACATGTACGAAGAAACTCGAGTTTGTAACAGCAATGAATAAGAAAATGAGACAGCGTTTTACGAAACTTGGAAATATAATTGTTACATTATTAACAGTTTCAGAGTTCACAAACATTTTAAACTTTTTACATTACGTATTAGATGTTGCCCACAGCTACGAACGCGTGATAAGGCTTTTTAGATTTTCTCCTGAGGAAACCTTTTTAGAAATGATAAAACATGCCTGTCTCTTTCTGATTTTCTAGCTACCTCCATACACAAATATTGTACTTGAGAAAAGACAAAAGAAACAAATACGATTTCCTATTTTTTTTATTAATGTTAACTGACGGAAGGCGGTACTTTGCGGAAATGCATATTTAAATCTTAATAAAATTGTTTAATGTTACGTTTGTACTCGACCTTCGTGGAGTGAAGTTGAATCTTTCTATTTGATATTTTCCATCGGCTGCGCTTGGTAAAACTTGCAAATATTCATATTTTTAAATGAAAAGAAAAACCATTTGTACTGTTTTACGTATCACTTATAATTTATTTTTTTATAAATAGCGTATCGGTTTCGCTTACGACAGCATCATCAGAGCTAGAACTTAAACTAATTAACAATAAATTGATTTATAAGCATAAATTCATTTCATAGTGGGACGATACAGATATATTTTTTTTGTATCTACCAACTATGAAATGAATTTATGTTTATAAATCAAAAATAAAGTTAAGTAATTTAAGTTCTATCCTTGATGATGCTGTCATAAGCGAAACCGGTAGGATATTTATAAAAAAAAATTATAAGTGATAGGTACGTAAAACAGTACAAGTGTTTCTTCATTTAAAACAATCGAATCTTTCTGATGATGCTTCGGTTAGGAAGTGAATCTTACGTTAAGTTTTTAGTGTGTGAATTGTTGATGCTAATACAATAGTTAAGTGTAATGTGTGTTGTGTTATGTGGAGCTGGATATATTTGGTAAGTCCAATTCATTTTTCCTGTTTTATCACGCTGTAATACGCACACATTATTTTTACCGGGAAATTGCAAATTAAATAACTTTATTTGGATTTTGTGTATACATTTAATACCAATTTCCATAAACTGATGAACTCGTTGTTTCTGACACTACATGTTTCTGACGTGGTGCTTTAAATTAAAAAGTAAACTGTTTAAAAGTGTGACAGCGGTAGACACGAGATTATGCCCTACGATTTTTTTTCTTGTGACAAAAGTAAGCTTGACGTTTGTTTTGTTGTTAACTGCACTGCCTCTGGCAAAGTTTTTTAGAACAAAGCGGTCTGCAGTTTTCAGAAAATATTTTAGATAAAGATGAATTAATAGATAATTAAGATTAGAAATAGATTAATTAAGATTAATTAATAAAAGAGACGATTACTTCAAAACCAAACATGTAATGTTAGCTAGTTAGTTAGTAGTCGTTATTACTCTCCTCACAGTAGGGTAAGAGCCCGAGGAGCACATTATTTAATCAGTGGAACACGAGGAATTATGACCTAAAAATTTTGAACCAAGTCAAAGTTATAACGAGTTCAGTGATAAACTCCCCGCCACTTGATTTGCGAGACTCGGGTTTGCAAATTAAAGTTGTCTAAGTTAGGTAACTATACACACTTGTCAGAAAAAATAATAATTTTAGTAGAAATTTACAATTTTTTTATGATAGTGTTGGTTTACCAGATTGGCATCTCTATCTCTTGACATAAGCTCGATTCAGTCAAACAATATTCATTTAATGTCCTTTTATTTTTCTTTTTCAACTTTCCATACAGAACCAAATAAGTAAGCTAAAAAGAAAAAGAGGTGTTCTATTTTTCGTTTTAGCTTACTTATGTGGTTCATCCTGGTTTTCGCATTATCTCTCTCTTTTCAGTTTTTTTCAATAATACGAGTAGTTTTCAAATACATATCGTGTCGCATAAAGTGTCCGATCACAACTTCTCTCATTAGTTATCTTTTTATCTTTGACATCATCTTTCTATTTGAAATTATTTCTATCTACATGATCCATTACATCCTTCTCCAACCTTCTTAAATGTTTCAAGTCTTTCGCGATTCCGTTGTTTTTATCAGGGTTAACTTTTTACCACCATTCATTGAGATACTCCAACTGTATATTTTTATGGTTCTCTTGGGTATTTTTTATGGCTGTTTTGGATTAAGTATTAAGGGTTGTTTAGCTATTGCAAAATTCCTCGTTATATATTTTTTTTCTATTTCTTTATCGACGATTTGATAAACGTACCAAATATTTAAAATTATACAGTTCTATTCTATTGGTGGTTGTAGTTTGATAAGTATTTTTATTTTGAAAGCTATGAGAGTTTGTTTATATTAATTATTATTGATATTATATTACTGTATGTCATTATCTTCTTTTGTAAGGTTCATCCGTGTATTATATAACTTCCGAAGTGCTAAATTAGTTTCCTAGATACTTTTCTATCTCTTTTGTCTATACTGTTTTTCAGTTACTACTACTTCTAATATATTGTTATTGTACCTTCTCTGTATTCTCCCAAGTAACATTTTTGATGATTGCGAAATTACACGCATCAACCCACTTAACATTCATTACAATTTTATAAGTTACCAACACATCTTAATATATAAAAATTTCGTGTCACGTTTGTCCGCGATGGACTCTTAAACTACTTAAGCGATTTCAACCAAATTTGCACACCATGTACAGTTTAATCCAACATGAAAGATAGGATAGCTTACATCTCAATTTAAAAAAAAACTATCCGAGCGAAGCCGGAACAGGCAGCTAGTATTATATAAAATGTAAATGTTGATGTTTAATCAATGCTGTAAAAGGCCTTATCTCTAATTTGATTCTCCCTGTGTATTAGGTCTTTTCGATTCTTTACGCTGATTTGTTGAATCCTTACCTAAAAATACTTTTGAGCTAAATCAACTGCATTTACTTTCATGTTCTTTTATGCTTGTGTAGTTTTTTACCATCTCATAAAATACCACTTTTCATTCTTAAATTCTCAAAATTTTAAGAAAATACCACCAAAAAGCTAAATACCACCTTTTCATCTAATATTCTCAACATTTTAAGAATATTAGATGGAAATGTTAGTATATTTGTTTAGTTTAGTTTACATTTATGTACTTACCTTAGATTTCTGATTAAATGTTGAACAGGCATTACATATTTTACCCCTCCCTATTATATCATACACATTATTGTCTTCTTCTAGGTCTTTTTTGAAATCGTTTTCTTCACTTAAAGGTAATTTTGCTTGCGATCTATTAATAAGTTCATCCGTTATATTACGTCTTCTTCTTTACAATATCAGCTTCCAGATACAAGCTTAGCATAATTATACGACAATAATCTGGTTAAAATTGACATAGAGGTAAGAGATGGAGGTATACAAAACCCGAGCCCATTCACTCTTGCATTCAAATGGGAATTTTTACAAAAGAAAGCTAGTTTGAAAAATAAAAGAAGTAAATCCCTTAATTATAGTAATTAGGATGTCTAGGCACGGTCATTTATCTAATTTTGTATTAATTACTAGCTGTCTGTACTAGTCCCGGCGAACTTCGTTCCAACCGTTCAGTTTGTGTTGAAAAAACTAAAATGTTGTTTTTCCTAGTTTCCGAGAAGTTTTTTTTCCTTATTCTTACCTTTTAAACCTTCCCTGGACTTGAACAAATAATTCAAAACCAGAATTGGCCAATTCCGTTTAGCCGTTCTCGAGTTTTAGCGAGACTAACGAACAGCAATTGATTTTTATTTATATAGATTACGAAACTGATTTTAACATGAATACCTATTCTTACTACAACATGACCAATTTGAATAAGTTATTGCATACATTAAATAAGTCTTCTAAGATTAAAGCGTTGCTTAATAAACAACACTCAAACATACACAAATCAAACTAACACACCAAATCGCACTCAGCGAGTGCGATTTGGTGTTCTCTGTGGTGAGTGCTTCGACAAAGTTGGCGAAGGACG
>NJDC01000127.1:0-66671 GCA_002245475.1 Calephelis virginiensis
CCCGGAGTCTTCGTAAAAGGTTACAATAATAACTAGAATTTATAGTTTGACCTTTCAGTAAATAATCTGCAAAAATAATGCCTTTCGCATCCCAAAAAACAGAAGCCATGACTTTGTTAGTCGACAAAACGACCTTAGCCTTTTTCGGTGTAGGAGAGTCTGGTCTTTTCCACTGTTTGGATTGTTGCTTTGATTCAGGAGTATGGTGGTGAACCCAGCTTTCATCCATGGTAACAAATCTAGACAAAAAGTCCTCGGGATCAGTCTCAAAAAGTTCCAAACAGTCTTACGACATTGCGTATCAAACTCGTTTTTGTTCAACTGAAAGCAACCACGGGACCCAGCAAGCAAAAACCTTATGGAACCCCAACTCTTCCGTTATTATGGGTTGCACCCGGCCATAACTAACATTTGTTATCTCAGCTATCTTACCAATGGTCAAACGTCGGTCACCCAGTACAAGATCACAAATTTTATCGATGTTTTCTTTCGTGGTAGAGGATGTAGGCCTTCCACTCCTAGAATCATCTTTAATGCTCTCACCGCTCATAAACTCAACTACCCACTTCTTGACACTGGAATACGATGGAGCAGACTCCCCCAAAGTGCTCACCATATCTTGATGGATGTCTTTTGGTGATAGGCCTTTTTTATTGAGGTACTTAATGACTGCACGGTGTTCAATTTTCTCCATTATATAAAATTGCGTCAGATTGCTTCAAACTAATAATCACTGAAAATTTATATTGTGCAGTATTGGAATGAAACTGCGCACAATAAATCAATATAACACATACTAACAAATGATGGTAGATTTTAAAAAGATGTCATAGCTCCATGTAGGTTAGGCCACGAACTTTTGGATCCACCCTCGTATAATGTTTGCATTTTATTTGTGCTATGGGACCGAATAGTAATGACGTGAATATTATTTGATCGCAAAAATTTATAGCAGCTAGACTGATGTGTGCCAAATAGTTATCTAAAATTAATAACACTATGCATGTCTTTGTAGGCTTTGTATGATACTTATGAGATTGAAATGAAGATTATTTGCAGAATATGTGTGTTAAAAAGTTGTTACAAAGACAATATATTCTACCGCATTGTGGTGTGCAAATATTTAATTAAATTAAAGAAATTAAATATTTATTTACATGTTAACATTTAAATTACAGCACTTATTTATATTGTAATAGATATTTTATTCATATGTTTAATAAGCATAATTTATTACAAATCATTTTAAAGGTAGATTAATTTTAATCTTATCTACCATACACTACCAGCATTTCCAACCCTAGCCAGTCAGGAGAATTTTAACTTATAATGTAACACAGCGTTAATAGAATCGACTAAACACTTTTGTACTATTGGGTTCCCATTAGGGAAAAAACCCTTTCAACATAAGCATTTTGTGTCTGCATGGCAAATATATAAGAGTGTATCACCAAGATATTGCATAAGTTTTCCTGGCCCAGCTGCCTTCAGAATAATTGTCCATTGGTTATTAGTAGACATTGGATTATATGCATTATGCACTATAAAATTGCCAAAATATGCATGCAAATATGCACTAAAAAGAGGCGAAATATGAACGTAATATGCACAATAAAAAAACAGTTAAAATAAGACTTCATTTTTCCAGGATTTGTACAGAAAACTTGTGACGTTTGTCACTTAATATTAATTTATAGGCAGAAAATGACCTTTCGACATCAACTGACGTTACCGGACAGAATTTGAAATTTGGCGCCATTTTTCCAGAGACCTCTTCTGGTAGCGTCCGGTGCCGTTGATAAATGTGTCAATTTTCTTTAAGCTTTCTAGGCGGGGATTTTTATTTCATTTGCCAGAAACCTTTTGCGAATGAACTTGGAAGGGCGTTACTCTGTTCAATAATTATTTGTAGTAATTCCATAGACTTACACAGGGGAAGATTTTTTGTTTCTAGTTTCTAAATTTCATTGGGTATATTGCTAAAATGTCTTACAATAAGAACAATGTTTTTTTTTTATTAAATTATCCTCAAATGCCAGTTGGCTTGAACGGATTGCAATGGCATCTAATCTGTCAAATTTTTGAACAACTTCTGTTATTGCTTTGAAATTCTCCACATAAAATAATACAGCTTTTAACCAAGTTTCCCACCGTGTTATTATTGGTTCAGGGGGTAGTGCTACGTTTGGTAGTTGCTTTTTTATGCTTGAACATGAGATGGTGCTTTTAAAACACTTTTTTGTAGAAGAAATTAATTTGTTGACTATCCTGAACTCGTTTCTGATCTCTTCCGCAACTCGATGTAATCCGTTTGCTAGACAGGTAATGCGAAGCAATTTTGGGTAACATAATTTCAGAGCCTGACCAGCTTTCACCATATAAGGCGCACCGTCAGAAACAAAACCACATTTTCTCGTCAATAGAAGAATCGGAAAAAAATGTTCTGATCATCTGTATCTGAATCATTTATGAACCGGGCGATAGTTGAATGTTTTGTTTTTTCTAGGACTTTGCTAGCAACCAAATGGTGTGTATAGGGCTCTCTAGGTAATTTTCCCACAATGAGATTCGCTATGTACCGTCCACACGAATCTGTAGTTTCATCAGCTGATCCATATTTTCACTAAGTACTTCTTTGTAGATTGTTGACAGATAGTTTTTCCGAATTGTTGATTTTTCAGGAATTATCTGATTAGTTCAATACTTCTTAAGGAATTTTCGGCATACTTCGTTATTTAATTGGTGAAAAGGAATATTGCAAGTAACAAATAACTCACATAAATCTGTGTTGAATTCTATTTTGTTTGGAGAATTGGTAGACAAAATATTAGAAAATAGTTGTTGTTGACTTCTTTTAGGTTTCTGTCTTACAGCTATATGGGAAGCATTACTGGTCGATTTGATATTTTTTTGATGAAGGTTTTCGCTTTCACAAACTTTGGAGAAAACCACACCACACACACCGTCAGGCGTAAATTGGCCTGGGTAATTTGTTATCCAATATTCCATTAAAGTTTGGGTGTTTATTTTCAGTGACGGCATTATTTCAACAAAAATAAGATAGTAGAAAGATCCATAGTGAGACACACAATTAAATAGTCTTAGGCGCGTGAGTATAACAGCGAGTGGCAGCGAGTACGGTACGGACCTTCTTCTCTCCCGCCATTCCGTCAACGCCTAGCTAGCGCCGCCTGCTGCGAGCCGCAGGGTCTCTTATTATTATTTTACTTTTTGCTACACCGTTTTAGTTCGCGCTCGTCACAAAGTTCATTGAACAATGTTATATTATTCTATGACATGTGCTCGCTAAGGGTATGCGAGGCCGACGCACGTGTCGACACGCCTAATACGTATAACTATACTTACTAAAATATGCACAGTCAATTAAAAAGTACCAAAATATGCAGTAACGCCAAAAAATTAAAAATATAACAATGCCGTACAGAAATATATGTCCAAAATGGACTCACTCTACCTGCACTTTTGAATTATCATCTACATTCAGTTGGACAGCTTACAGGTGACGGCATAGTGCTGAATCTTATTATTTTATGCTTTTATATCGTCCTATATACGTCACCTGGTAGTTTACATGACTCATCTATTTTTGACATGGGCCTGTAGTCTAATACTGTTTCGATTTTGCGATGTGCTACCATTTGTCCATATAACTACATTATTTGCATCTTCATCTATCAGACTTGTTATACATTCCACACAAAATGCAGCATGGGTGGTAGCTTTTAAGTCACAAGTGGTTTCACCGAACCAATTGTGTGTGACTTCATCTGCGCCTAGGTTGTATATAGTAAAACTATGCACTGCTGACTTGGTTTTGAAGTAAAGAGCTCTAGCCGTCAAATAAGGAAATAATATCTTTGCGGTTTGTAAATCAGCATTAACAGTATGCGTAACCCTATTTTTTTGCGCTTTGTTTATCTTTACTCTTTTCCTCTCGAGATATATTTTTGAGTTCAATATGACGCTGATAAACTTCTTCTAAGACATTTTCCACTTTAAAAGCACAGCAGAGGTCACAAGCGTCTTTCTTAGGTTGGAACAAACATATGTTTCCTTCTGCTAAAACATCTTAAAAAAGTGGAATCTTGCTTACTCCATACGTACGTACTAGTGAACACATGCTCACATTTGCATGATTCTCCTTTTCACCTTCTTCGCAAAGCCAATAGCGAACCGTCTATTCCTTTAAACCAAGGGGAATTTGAGTATAAATATTACTTAAGCAGACATGCTCCAACCTTTGCCTTTGCCTTTAACATCCTCCAGTACGAAGGGGGTGTCGGTAAACTTCAGTCGCCGACGGTTTTGGCGACGAAGATCTCCCTTGCGCCCGGCGCCTAACACCGATTTAAAAAAATAATTGTTTAATTATATGTATATATTTTAATATAAAAAAAGTTACTTTATATTACACTATTTTAAAAAATAATTGTTTAGTTACATGTATATATTATAATTTATATATTATAATATAAAAAAGTTACTTTATATTACACTAGCGCCCCGCCCGTAAAATATACATATAAACCTTCCTCTTTAATCACTTTATCTATTAACAAAAAACCGCATCGAAATCCGTTGCGTAGTTTTAAGGATTTAAGCATACAAAGGCACATAGGGACAGAGGACTATTTTATACTATGTAGTGAAGTTAAACAGTTAATTACAATTTTAAAATTTTAATTTTAGTATTTAACCCTATCCACCGTAAACTATTAAAAAAAAGTATCTTCACGCCCATATCCCCGAAGAGGTAGGCAGAGGTACAACCAAGGCACCCACGACTAGCCGAAGACACTAAGTCCCACAATGTGATAGGTGGCAAGCCTATCGCCAACCGGGCACATTTCCAATCCCGACCAACATTTGTTTTTAATTAGAAAATTGGAAAAATCCAATTTACTTTTTGTTGGCCGACCCGGGATTCGAACCCGGGACCTCATACAGTCAAGTCCAACACCCGGATCGCTAGACCACAGAGGCGATCGTAAACTATTAACTTTTCTAAAATTAGCTAGTCAGGAGATGGAACTGCAAATCTAAACTCCCTAGCAACCAGGACCTATCTGTCTTATTAAATTAATATAAATGTGTCAATTTTCAGATAACGCAACATATTGACGGTCCGAATGGACCAAATCGACTAATATGTGAATTATGTATAACAAGGCTAAGAGATGCATGTAATTTCAAAAAGCAAGTCCAGGATTCAGAGAAAAAATTCATTGATATGGTTGCCAGAGGTGAATTTAAGAAAGAAGGTTTGTCTATTTATGTTTATATTATAAAATATAGAGTATATTAAGTAGTACTTTCAAGTTATGTTAATTTCAGGTTACGAATGAGTGCATTGCGAAATTCTGGTTAAATCTGACTCTTATACTATTAAGAAAATTTTACTTACCTGTAAATAAAACAGTTATATAAAATCTTCAATGTTTTGTAGAACAAGTAAGTGAGATGAGGACCCAAAATGTTCATAATAACACATAAATGACAGTAATAAAGATAACCATAGCCAAAAATATTATTAGGCAAAGACTTATGTACAGTGAAGAATCCAGCAAGAAAAGTCTTTTAAAATCTGTATCTATCTTTATCATAAGCTTCTTTTTTATTTGTAGATTGGGTATATTACCAAAATCAAATCTTTATTTAAATTGTATTTGAAAGCAGGAATTTAATTATTAAGAACAATTGCCTGTAACTATGAAATATTTTTAACAGACTCCAAAAAATGGAGGAGGTTCTCAATTTGACTGTATGCTTGTTAAGTGAATACTTGGCCAATGATCAACCGATTTTGATGGTTCTGTTTTAGAAAGATAGGTAATAACTCCGAGGTAGTCCCATATTAGTTCTATCATAATCCGATTAGTTTTTGAGTCATAATAGTGCAAAAGTTTTTCATTTATCTTTGTAACCTCATCATTGATGACTGAAATTTTCATTTATTTTGACCATCATTGACCTCTTGTCAAGTGAGAAATGTATGCATTATGAAGTGTAACTCAAAAATAACTAGTATAATGTTGATAAAATAAATGTGGGACCATTTCGGAATCATGTGCTATCTTTCGAAAAACATTTTTATCATTTCGCGACGTTGTATCTAAAGAAATAGTTGGTCTTGGTTTATGCATTTTTACAGCGCTTACTTATAATATTAAATAATGTGATTGATTTTTTCAGCAGCTGTCTATGATGAAGACATGAAGCCGACCTTAATGGTGGAAGCCCAACCTTTGGAAGCATCAGAAGTGGAGTACCTTGATGAAGATATGGGATTTGGAGACGGTAAGTCAATTTTAACCTTATTCAAATAACCATCACATGGCTCTCCTGGTGTTAAATGATAACAGTGATTTATATACGCCCGGATCTTAGGCCTAATGTATAAGTTAACTAGCTACCTTATCATCTAGAATGGAGCATCAGTAGTTTATTATATATTTCTATTGGATATCAATGGATATTCCTAGTTGGTTCCCTGCGGCTTCTTCCGCCTTTTGAAGCCGATTTAAAGGGAAAATTTCTTCTTAATTCGTTGTACGGATTACGAAATTGTCGCCTATTTTGCGTCGAAGAGTCTGGATTGGCTCTACCTTTGCCATCAACTCCTCCAGGAGGCCTAACAACTTCTAGACGTTACTGAAGCCCTTGGAGAATGAACTTGGAGATTGGAGATACTTGACCTCGTTTTTTACACAGGGAAACCTTAATGCTATGATATATTTAAAAATATTTCACTTTTATTTTTCGGATTAAAAGAATTTCATTATTTAAAAAGAGTGAACAAAATGGAATTCCATGAAGTGAAGATATAGTTTTTTAAATTCTAAACCTCATGCTTTTGCCATTATCTTTCGCTTGTGACATTAAATATAACCAGTACAATTTTTTTAACCTTGATTAATTTAATTTATTAATTTGTCAACCTCGTTATTTATTTAAATTTTCTTTTTACAGAAACAAAAAGATAAATAAAAAAAATAACTAGACATAGATATTAAATGACGTATGGTAGCATTTTCTCATAAACCGTTATGGTTTTTAAATGCTATTCCAACTAATATTGTATTATGTGTTTAGTCAGTTAATAAATAAAAAAAAAACAACTGGACATATTCAAATATTTTATTTTCGTTGTATCTTTGTTTTTAATTATGGGTCTTTCTCTCTTTAATAAGTATAGTATAAGTAGTAAGTAAGATATTTAAAAGTTAATTTTTGGTATTGTAATTAAAAATATTAACAGATATAATATATTCAATGCTTGTGACAGTCATATTCCAGGTATCTAGAGTAGGGTTACCAGTTAAATTTTCCCACACTAGAGACTTTAACAACTTAACTTTACTCAAGTATGTAACTCACCATAACTAGCATCTTCACGCCCATATCCCCGAAGTGATAGGCAGAGGGACAAAGAAGACGCTAAGTCCCACAATGTTATAGGTTTTTTTTTGGAATGACTAATGTGTTGCCAACCTCGCGGTTTTTACAACTTCACCAGGCTTTGATGTTATAGGTGGCAAGCCTATCGCCAACCAGGCACATATCCAATTCCGAGCGACATTTTTTTTATTAGAAAATTGGAAAAACCAAAATTTCATTTTATTGGCCGACCCGGGAATCGAACCCGGGACCTCATGAAGTTAAGTCCAACACTTGGATCGCTAGACCACACAGGCGAATCATAAAAAATCCGTCTGCTTTTTTAACCTTAGGTACACTCCTATGAAAAGATGTAGACCTCTTACTGGTGTAATGCGATTTTCAAATAAATTCTGTTTGGGTTTCAGATATTAATGATTCAGAGGAGCCGGGTATGTCTGAAGAGATAACAGCCGCTCCTTTAAAAGTTAAAAGAGGAAGAGGGAGACCGAGAAAAAATATTGACAAACCAGTTAAAGCAAAGGCACCTAAAGTGGAGAAGCCAAAAACAACCAAAGTGACTAAAGGTAGGTTTCATTTGTTTTATAGTTATCCAGAAGCTACTTTACACAAGTTATGAATTATTTCATAATGGATATGGCAATTGAAAAATGTTTTTATTTAATTATTTTAAATAAAATTATTTATCTGTTGTTAAAAACTTAATAAGTATTCTTACTTCTCGCTTATGTGTCTCAGCGTCGGTTAGAGTAATATAATATTTTAAAAATTTTGATCTGTAGGGTTACTCTTGAATTTCGATACCATGGTCAGATCCCGACCTGAGATTGGCAATGCATCATTAACACCAATGGTGTTTTCGCCTGACGTTTGTTTCTCCAAAATTTATTACTAAATCCTTTTCTAATTAGAATCTACAGGTTTTTGTGGTCTGGGTAGACTTGATAGCTTGTTGTTTTAGGTGAGATGTATTACATCATTTCCTAAATCAAAGAGATTTCACCCATATTGACGTGACTAACACCCTAACTTTATTTGGGATTGGAGATGTGCCCGGTTGGCGAAACCCTTGCCACCTGTCACATTGTGGGACTTATTGTCTGCAGCTAGTCATAGGTGCCCTGGTTGTAACTCTGCCTGCCTCTTTGGCGATATGGGCGTGAAGACACTTTTTATGTGATTTATGAATTTTGATAAATCTATTGTGTAACGTAGCTTCAGGACAACTGATAGAGTAAAGAAAAAAAGAAGTGGTATTCCTATAAATAAACACTGAGAAACAAATCATTACTGCAATTACTATATCGCACAAATTTAAGCTGAATCTTATACAATTGACACCTCCACTTTATTCTTAACTCTAGCATCCATGTTTTTGTCATAGTTTCGTATTCGTATATTTTAAAATTCGAACATAATGTTGGCTTGAGCTCTCTGTAGCATAGTTATTAATGTAACGTAATATATTGTTTCAAATTAGATTGTCTGAAGGTGATTTAAGTGACATCAGCTTGGGACGTATGGGGAAAAGTAGACTATTACTTTTTAGATCACTATTAAATTGCGTCAGAGGGATCAAGATTGATAATGTGTACTTTTTAAGCCCATTGCGGGATAGAAAGCTTTTAATGAGATAAAAATCAATAATAATATACACAGTTTAATGTTTGGTATATAGTTAGGAATAAACAAGCTCTAGGTATTCACAGGGGTTAAGATATATATATATTTTGTATTATTTTTTTTGTATTTTACAGTGTAAAAAACGCAAATAAACTTGTATCTTAAGACCTGTAGCAGATAAATAATAGATATATAAATTATTTACTTCGGACAACAAACATCCATATCATTAATTACAATTATGTATGTTTAACATAATTAATTAGTTACTAACATCATATTCCAAATAGTAATAAATTACAAATTAAAATTGATTAGAGTAAGCTCATATTGTGCTAAGTAGACCTGAATAAAAACTCGCGTACATCAATCAAAATAGATATTTAAGAAGTTAGTTAAAGGCTCGTATGGCGCTGAGCGATGCTAAAAACCTGCACGCTGTAACATTAGATATGGTTTTTTTATACTTGTTTTGACGTGAGACTCTTCAAGAGGTATACCGGTTGAATCTACATAACTTAAGAAGTGTAATCCACCTTCCAGTACTAAAAAAATGGGACGCAATACTACGCACGCAAGATTTTTGACATGGTTGATTCATTTTCTGAATCAAAAGAAATAATTTCACTAATTAAATCACTTCATTTCAACTTTCAAGTTAAATCTTAGGTAAAATACTGATCTACTGAATAGGCGTAAACCAGTCACAAGTGTCATTGTTAAGCTATTGCATAGCTTCTATCGCGGGCCTTGAGTATGGAGACCGAATCCAGAAATTCCGTAACGAAAATAACCTCACACCCCTCACTCCGACTGGCACAGCGGTGATACTTTTTAGTTTTGCCATCTATCGATGAATAGCAGTACTTTTAATGACTTTTTGATGACGCTTGTCTCTTTAGTTCAGTAACTCGCCTCATGGTGGCATTTTGCCCGCTCTTTGCCCCGCAATCTTGTGACTTATGCCTGCTTATGCAATAGCTTTAACGCGGCAGTCTTCGAGTGCAACACGTCTTTTTTTACACTTCTTATACTCTAACTTGACGTCACATTTGACATTTGTAAAAAAAAAAGTTTTTATTTACGATATATGATATTCATTTCATTTATTAGTATATATTTCCGAGTATTAGGCAAACAATTATTCAAAATCTGTTGTCATTTCTATTCCGTACCCCAAAACAAGGGTCAAACACCTTGTGTTTGTTTTTCTGATCAAATGCTACTCAACGGGTTTCACCAAATGTACACAATATATTAGCTTATAGTTTAGTCGAAATTTTGGACACCTTTTATCTGCGGGAATGTTTTGGTTCCCATCACTAACCACAAATAGTCAGTTTTGAAATCGTTTTAAAATTTGTTTCTTTTATTATATGCTCCTTTTTCCTGATGGTAAGAGACAGCCGTGGTCTATATAATTATAGATGTTATAGGAGTGTCATTGTCCTTTGACCAGTTTCGAAAAGGTCCTAAGAGCCTAAGACTAATGTGCAAGTTTTACATTTACTTTGTGACGATATATATGAACGAAACTTATGGATTTGCAAGTATTCAGAAACGACACATCTTTTTCTTTAACAAATGTATCTGAATACAAAACAGTCAAACTTTTTAAGTGATAAAATTTTATTTTTGTACTAGCAGCCCGCCCCGTCTTCGACCGTTCATGCATATAAACCTTCCTCTTAATCACTTTATCTATTAAAAAAAACCGCATCAAAATCCGTTGCGTAGTTTTAAAGATTTAAGCATTTTAAGGAACATAGGGACGGAGGAAGTGACTTTGTTTTATACTATGTAGTGATAACGTCTGCAGGGATACATAATAAAGGTGAATTTTCTAATTGGTTCAGTAATGTTTAAATAACAAAACTATGTAAATTTAGGTTAGATTGCGAATTTGCACTTATTGCAGCATAACATTTTTTAATTCTCTTATCTTTTGTGTGCTCAGTACATCTCTTACATTAATCTAGATTCTAGTCTATTCAGAAATATAAGAAAGTATTAGACGCCTGTTTAACTAGACACTCTAAAATCGACACCCATTCAATAATGTGGATGATGTGGCAGCATCTTATTAGTTGAGAATCCAATTTTAGGCAGTGTTTATTTTTTTGTACTAAGATGGTTAGTTTTAGGTTTTAGTCATTCATTATTGCTTTGTATTTTTATGAGATTATGAGGTAAACGAGCGGATGCATTATCTGTTTGGAAGAAATACATGTTGCTCAGTCATCAAAGGTAGTAATGATTAGTTCCCAACGAGGCTGGAATGTTAAACGTCTAGTGTAAGAACTTTTTCGGGCTAGTGGTTGCGAAAAGACTGGTGCAGAGAGTTTTCCTCCTGTCTGCCAAATTTTTTCTACCCTAGATATTTTATGCAATTAAGTAACTCATAAAATATAGTTTAGTTAAATAATTGATGAGGTTACGCATACCCATTTATTAAATTTATTCTGGTATCTGTTTGAGTATTTATATGTATTAGAATCATTGACTTATCATCCACAACACAAGAATATAATTTGCTAACTTTGAGGTTAGATTCAATTTGTGTAACTTGTTCAGGGATATTTAAACATGAGTAAAAATAAATGTTAACCTGTTTATATCTGGCAACTCCATAGGAGTAGGCAACTTTTGTTTTATTACAGTTTGTGGTATATTCCTTGTGCTAATGCTATATTTATTTTAATAAAAAATGAGCCAAGAAGATCTAATAAGCTTAATAAAAACAAATGATTGAAAGTGTCTGTAAGTGATTTCAATAAGGAACTTATCACCAACATATTCATTAATGTATTATGTACCATAAATTTGCCTATTAATTATTGAAATACTTTTCCCAACACATTTTGCTTGCCAACTAAAAATAAAAAATGATAATTTTATTTTCTGTTGACTGTACCTAATTCTACTAATCATCGGAATGTGCGTAATACGTCATAATGCTTCAGAATACGTCGAGGTATACAAAATAAATAAGGGTCGTGTACCTACGTTTACAAGTCATATTTATTTAGATTTATAAAATTTGTAATCTTATTTTAAGCTATACATGAGATGAGACTTCAACTGATGATAAGTATCATCAGTTGAAGCCAAGGCCTAGTATGCGGTTTTTGAGGTTATTTGTATCCTATATAGGATACATAACTGTCAAGATAAAAAGTTGGCCCTGGTCTAAAGCCGAATGGCGTTAATTTCAACACAAGTAGTTTAGGGATTAGAAAAATGTTCATTTAAAAATTGTATCATTACGGTTACTCTGATTTTGTTAGGTAATTCGAAATATTATGGAAGTAATTGAAATGAAGTTGGAGTGGAATTCAAACACTAAAAAACTTTTAAATAAAGAAAAAGGTGATTCAAAGAACGATTATTTTTTTAGGTAAACACAGACAAGTGACAGAGGCGGAGAGTAAGTCCTCCATGACAACAACAAAAAGAAATCGCCTTATGAAAAGAAACGCAATAGTTATTCTAGAAACTTCCACAGTGATTCCTTTTAAATGGCACCGCCATAACTACCTTTGTTTCTTTTGCCATCGGGCTTTTAAAGAATTGAAACCCTTGAAAGAACACACAAGAGTAGATCATGAAAAATCTAGCATTAAATCTGCTGTCTTATATTTAAAGAGAGATGAAAAAGTCAAAATTGATATATCAGAAACAGTTTGTAAAGAGTGTAATGTTAGTTTAATAGATGTGAGAGCTATTATAAATCATATTAAGGAAAGACACAACAAAGTGCTTGCTGAACACTGTGGTTATGGTGTTGTGCCTTACAAATTGTTTGGCGATAAATTTCAATGTGCAGAATGCGAAAAGGAATTCCAATATTTTATTAAATTAAATCAACACATGAACGAACATTTTGGCAATTATGTTTGCGAGTCGTGCGGGAAATCGTTTTTGAGCCAAGATCGTTTAAGGTGTCATGCACAGACACATGGTTCTGGGTTTCATTGTAACGTTTGCTCACAAAATTTTGACTCTCTAACCCAAAAAACCAATCATGAGTTGACAGTCCACAATAAGAGTCGCTCCATAAGATGCCTCTTTTGTTCTGAAAGCTTTCATACTTATATATCGCGGAAACGTCATCATAGTTTGGTGCATAATGTTGAACATACATTAATTAAGTGTCCTGTTTGCGCTAAATCATTTCATATTCTAAGTAAAATGTGGACTCATTTGAAAGAAGTACATGTTCGGGAAAAAAAGTTCTCATGTTCAATGTGCGATCAAAAGTTTTTCTCAAAGTCTCACGTGCAGAAGCACATGATTAAACATTTAGGAGAGAGAACACACCAGTGCGATGTGTGCAAAAGATCGTATGCAAGGAAACAGACTTTGAAAGATCATATGCGTATACATAATAATGATAAAAGGTTCATTTGTCGTGTGTGTGATCAAGCGTTTGTACAGAATAATAGTCTAAAACTACATATGAAACTTCATCATTCGGAAAACTGAATAGATTCCCATGTATACTTATTGATCATTATGAATGTATTATAACCAAATATTTGTTAAATATTTGGCACAGCTTCCAAATTTTTATTTTCAGTTTAGGTACATCACAATTTTTTACCCTTTTATTTAAAATATTTCAATTATTTGTATATTTTTTTAAGTTATGGCTGAAGTTTAGATTTTCATAACTACGACATAACACGACGGTAATATTGATAGTCTAATTTTAAGTTTTATTAGCAGAAATCACTATAACTTTAAATGTACCCTTGACTTTTTTAAATTATGTTTTATTTGAAACCGTAGTAGAGTTTGCCAATGTTTATATGAAGGGTACATTTACAGTTTATTATTTTCAGATGTGAAACAAAGAAAAAAAAGCGGCGAATCATCATCTATGCGAAGAAGAAAAAATCTTCAATTATTATTCAACAACACAACAATAATACCTTTCAAATGGCGTGGAAGATATTTATGTTTCTATTGTAGCAAAGACATCGCAGAGTACTCTGAATTAAGGAAACACACGAAATCACATGGAAAATGTTCTACAAAGGATCATTCTCTAAAGGTTTTAAAAGGGGGACAAAATATGGAAATAAAAATAGATATATCTATAATAGGTTGTGAAATATGTAACGATGAATTTGCAGTTTTCGATGAAGTAATTGATCATTTACATTTAAAACATAAGTTTGAATATAACAAAGATGTTGATATGGCGATAGAAGAATATAGACTTGTAGATTTAAGTTGTGTCATATGCCAAGAGAAATTTACCTATTTCGGTTATTTAGTATCACATGTTAACAGTAATCATCCCAAAAATTGTTTGATTTGTGATAAATGTGAGCAGAAATTTAATAAGAAGCGAGATTTGTTTTCTCATATGAAGAATTATCACAGAGAGGGTGGCTATACATGTGATGTTTGTCCTCAGAGTTTCAGTTCTTTGAACATATTGAGGAAGCATAGAAGTAATCGTCACTTGACAAGATGCAATATATGTCATTTAAAGTTACCATCAGCAGTGTTAAAACAAAAACACATGGACATGGAACATCCTGATGATGGATCTTTACAGTGTGATATATGTTATAAAGATTTTCACACAAAACAAGGTTTAAAGATGCATTTGAGGAAATGCAAAGGTGTCCTATTTGACATTGCATACAAAAAGGAGGATTTAGATGTAATGGACTCTGATTTGAATTTCGAAGCAACAAAACGCCCAAGCGTTAAACAAATCAGGGAAAATATTGTGACAGTTATCAATATGTCAACCGCTGTTCCATTTAATTTCTATAAAAATAAGTTTAATTGCTTCTATTGTTCCAAAGATTTTCTTGATTCTGATTCTATGAAAGAACATACGGTCATGGAACATCCAACATGTGATGTTAAAGAAAAATGTATTAGGAAGTGTAGAGAATCAGTCGCGTGCGTTAAAATTGACATTTCGTCACTAGCTTGTAAAATTTGCTTTGAACCTATGAGTGATTTAGATATATTATTAGATCATTTAATACAAAAACACGAAGCTAACTATGATAAAACCATTACAACTTGCTTACAACCATACAGACTGGTGAAGGAACATATGGCATGTCCGAATTGTCCCGGAGAAATATTTAGATTTTTTGGCACTCTACTTAAACATATGAACAATCAACATACAAATAATAATATCATTTGTGTTTATTGCGGTCAAACGTTTAGACGTGATCAAAATTTGCGGGTACATATTTGGAGGCATCATAGGGATGGACGATTTAAATGTAATATTTGCGATGCTGAGTGCAATATACCATCTAGATTGTACATGCATATGGCAAAAGCACATGGTGTCAAAGCGGCTAAATGTCCAAAATGTCCAGAAACATTCGCCACTCAATATCTAAGACAGAAACATTTAATAGAAGCTCACGATTCTGGTCACAAATGTTCGTATTGTGGCAAACTGTTCACTCGGAACTCATTTATGAGAGATCATATAAGACGTACACATTTGAAAGAGAAAAACGTAGAATGTTCTATTTGCAATATGAAGTTCTTTAATAATATATTATTGAGGCGGCATATGGTGAAGCATAGTGGAGAGAAGAATTTTCACTGTGATTTGTGTGGTGAAAGATTTTATTGGAGAAAAAGTCTGAGAACTCACATGAGTAGACATGGCAAACATATGAATCCCATTCAAATATAAATACACTTTATTTTGATATTCCTTTACAATTATGTGCTAAAATAAACTTGGTTTCAATTAAATGTCAATATATCATTTTAATGATTGCATTCTGCAGTTAAACAATTTACATTTGACAACTAGCTTACCAGTTTACCACTTACTAATAGCTAGTAGTTATTAGCTTACTAAATTACCAGTGCTTATCGAATTGTGTTAAAATAATTCCAGCAGTTTAGACATAAAAGCGTAATAAAATAGAAAGACTTTCGCATTTATAATATTAGTGTGCATAAGCAATAAATTAAAAAAGACATTTTTATGTTATTTAAAATTAAATTAAAAAAAATGTTTCTAGCAAATACCCTCACTTAAAACCTAGAACAAAATTCACAAAAAATATGAAGGATTTCTTTAAAATTGATTTCAGCTCTAAGTCTGAATTATAGTTATGTCCATTGGTATTGTAGCAGTAGGTGACTTTAAAAAAAATGATTAAAAAAGTGCATTAAAAAAATTAATTTTACTTTTCAAAATTTAATTTTATCAATTCAAAAAAATAATCAGTTTAGTTCCAAACGGTTTACGAATTATTAATTTGAATTTTATATATTTTCATGCATAAAAACAAATGAAAAGCTTTATGTAAGTAACTTTTAGTAACAATAAAAAGTTGTAGATGTCTTCAATTTCATATATAGACTAAATTATACCAACACATTATCAAAAATTATATGAAAACTCTTCATTCACGATTATAGTGACATAAATATCCGAATCATTATTGATATAATTTTATTTTTAGTAAAAAACGCAATTTAGGCAGTTTATATTTAAAGGTATAGTAGTTATAGTTTTTGCTACTTCTTAGTGGCTTTTACAAAATAGACATTTATTTTCAGACCGTCACAGCAAAGAAAAGAGGAAAATTGATAATAGAAAAAGTTGGCAAAGTCTCCAAATTTTACTTGACCATACTTCAATTTTTCCTTTCAAATACTGTGGTCAATACAGATGTTTTTATTGTGACGAGGATATATCTCTTTATGAGGATTTGAAAAAGCACACTCTAATTCATGACAACTGTTTAGAAAAGTATCAATGTATAAAAAAAATCCAAAGTGATTATACCAAAATCGCAGTAGATGTTTCAGATATAAAATGTAAAACATGTGTTGAAAGTTTTAGCCACTTTGACGACATAGTGGCTCACTTAAAAATTGAACATAATTTTGTGGATGATGATGGAAAAATTAATTCATTAATAGTAATGTACAGGTTAGCATACCTTCAATGTGTGTACTGTGAAATACAGTTCAGTCATACTGATCTGTTACTTAAACACGTAGAGTCTGATCATCAGCGTCAATTGTTTTCGTGTGACATTTGTAAAAGAGAATTTTCAAGAAAAAAATATCTGAAACGTCATTTTCGAATTAAGCACCGAAATAATCACAAATGTTTGGAATGTCAATTGAAAGTCTCAACATATACGGAACTAGAAGAGCATGTTCTAAAATGTCATATGGTTATGTGTAATATTTGTTTCAAAAGGTTTTCATCTAGGAAAAAAATATTAAAACATGTTAAAATCGAACATTCAAATGAACCTTTGAAATGTCGAGTTTGTAATAAGTTAATGAAGACAATGATAGGCTTTCTTCGACACTCTGCTACGTGTATAACAAACAAAGATGGTGTTGAAATTTGCGGACAAGAAACTGTAGCCGTTAGGGACGACATTGGAAAACAACCCGTTGTTGTTCAAATACGAAATAATTTAGCATGTATTTTAAATATGTCAACGGCTATACCTTTTAAATATTTTATGAATAAATTTAGATGCTTTTACTGTTCAAAAGACTTTGCTGATTCTACAGATCTTAGGCAACACACAGTTGTAGAACATCCAATCTGTAATATAAATTTAAAATGTATGAAACTTAGAAATAGGCAAGAAAGTTGTATCAAACTTGATACATCTAAACTATCATGTAAAATGTGTTACGAAAATATAACTAATCTTAATACTTTAATAGAACATTTGACAACAAATCACAAAGCAAATTACGATAAAACTATCGATAGTAATATTCAGGAATTTAAATTAATCAAAGATAAGTATCCATGTCCTATGTGTGACGATGTACATACCTATTTTAGTACTCTACTTAGACATGTTGGTGAAATTCACAATGATAATAAAAACATATGTGCGCATTGTGGAAAATCATTTAGAAACCTTCCCAACTTACGTGCCCACGTTGCTAACCATCATAAAACTACGGGTAATTTTAAATGTGATAAATGTGATTTAGAATTCTCTTCATTTAAATATTTAAGCGCCCACCAAGGCAGAAAACACGATTTAAAAGTAGTCGAGTGTCAAAAATGCCCTGAAAAATTTAAAAATACTTATGGAATGCAAAGGCATCTTATTAATGTTCACAAATCCGGTCACGAATGTCCACATTGTAGTAAGCTATTTACTGGATATTCTTATTTAGTAAATCATATTAAGAGAACGCATATGAAAGAAAAGAAGATACAATGCCAAGTTTGTTCTGAGAGATTCTTTGATGCATATAGATTAAAAACACATATGATAAAACATAATGGTGATCGGAATTTCCACTGTGATTTATGTAGTAAAAAGTTTTTGTGGAAGAAGAATTTAAGAAGTCATATGTTTCTACATATTCAACATATTAGAGAATTATTTTAGACAATGAATTTCGGAATTTCCATCTATAACACTGACTTAAAACTCTCTTTCCAGATATTAAAGGAGAAAATAAGAACAGTGCTAATTGGTATCGAAGAAACAATTTGCAAATTTTATTTAATAATACTTCAATAATACCTTTTAAGTGGCGGGGAAAATATTTGTGTTTCTATTGTGGTGAAGATTTGTCTAATTATAATGATCTGAAGTCGCATACGGAAGATCACGGACTTTGCACAGATAGAGATCGCGCTATAAGATTAGTAAAAGCAGCTGACGTTGAAGTGAAAGTAGACGTGTCTGACGTAAAATGTAAATTGTGTGATGAGAACTTACATACTTTCAATGAAATAGTTATTCATTTGATAAATATCCACAGCTTACACTATGATCAAAACGTGCAACTTCTTATAGTACCATATCAACTTAAAGATCTGCGATGTCTCTGGTGCAATGAAAAATTTAAATATTTAAATCACTTGGTTAGTCATGTTAACAAAAGCCATCCCAGCGATTGTGTTGAATGCTATAAATGTAATCGAAAATTTAATAAAAAGAGAGATTTAGATGCGCATGTTAGAAGAAGACACAAAACAGAATATACATGTCATGATTGTAATTTAAGTTTTAAAACTTACACAGATTTTTTACGTCACAAAGATTCACATATTTCTGTATGCAGCATTTGTTTTAAAACTTTTCGATCTTTGAAGAAAAGATTACAACATATGAAACGTGATCATGCCGATATTGACAATTTATTGTGCGGTTTTTGCAATAGATTGTTAAATACCAAACAAGCTTATCTGCGTCATATCACTAAATGCCAAGTACTAGATTTTGATAATAAAAAATTAGTTTTAAACAGCGAAGTTGCAAAAACTTCAGTGAAACAAATACGAAACAACGTAGCGTGTATTTTGAATGCATCTACAGCTACACCATTCAAATATTTTTCTAAATTCAGATGTTTTTATTGTTCTAAAGATTTTTCTGAATGTGATGATCTCAAAGAACATACAATGACTGAACATCCATTTTGTGATACGAAAATTCGTTCTTTAAGACTTAAAAATAGACAAGATGGTGGTATCAAAATAGATATTTCTTCGCTGTCTTGCAAGATTTGTTTTAATTTATTTTTTGATTTGGAAACATTAATAGATCACTTAATACTTGAACACAAGATAGATTATGATAAAACAGTTGAAACTGATCTACAATGCTATAAACTAATAAAAGACAACTTCCCCTGTCCGTATTGTGGAGAGGTGCATCGATATTTTAAATCAGTATTAACCCATATAAATAAACTTCATAGTGACGGTAAAAATATGTGTTCGTATTGTGGATTATCATTTAAGTCATTTCCTAATTTACGAAGTCATATAAGTCGTAGACATAAAATTGGTAGTTTTAAATGTAATTTGTGTCATTTAATCTACACAACAAATAGTTATTTGCAAGTCCATATGGGTCAAGCCCACGGATCGAAATGTTTTCAATGTTTAGACTGCCCTGAGAAGTTTACTTCAGCTTACAAGATGCAAAGACATCAGATAAATGCCCATAACACTGGACATAAGTGTGACTATTGCGGAAAACTATTTACTAGGAATTCATTTATGGTGAATCACGTAAGACGAATTCATTTAAAAGAGAAAAAGGCGGAGTGCTTAATATGTCATTTAAAGTTTTTCGATGAGCAAATGCTAAGGATTCATATGGTGAAACATTATGGTGCTAGAAATTTTGAATGTGATGTGTGTGGAAAAAAATTTCTTTGGAAGAAAAATTTGAGAGGTCACCTGAATTCACACGTTAAAACTTTAAATCCATTGCAGTTATAACGTTACGTGTTATCCTTAAAGCTTTGAAGTTACAGAAGAATTACAGCAAGGAAAAATTTGTTTACAGATGAAAACCAGCAAAGCCGTTGTGCCTCTAAGCAGAGACCAGAAAATTTGAAAATTCTTTTCAACAACACAAGTTTATGGCCATTTAAGTGGCATGGGAAATTCTCTTGCTTTTACTGCGATAAATATTATGACGAATATTCAGATCTTAAGAAACATTCAAAATCTCATGGCCTATGCACTACAGAAGATTATGAGACAGGGAAAGATATGGAAATCAAATTAGACATTTCTGAGATTTTTTGTGAAATTTGTACTGAACCATTTGAAACGTATGACGAAATTGTCGATCACTTAATTATCAAACATGATTTAGGATACGATAAATCGATCGAAATGTCATTCCAAGAATTTAGATTAAGGGATTTAAATTGTCAATTTTGTGGAGAGTGTTTTGCAAATTTTGCCGATCTTTTCAATCACATAAATACCGTTCATTCGCGATGCACCTGCGTATGTGATGACTGTGGAGTAGTTTATGATACGAAGAAAGCTTTGGCTAAACATCTGATCGATTTACATCGAGGTGACCATCCTTGTGAAGAATGTAATACAGTATTTGAATCCAAAATTTTGCTTCGGATTCATAAAAAAAACTTTCATTTTCGGAAGTGTAAATTATGTGAATTACATTTCGATTCATTTAGTTTGTTAAAGAAACACGTGAAATACAAACATCCAGACAATACTCGTAAATGTCCTCAATGTTCAAAACAGTTTCTTACATTACAAGGTCTCAAACGACATGTTGATAAATGTCACTTTTTAAAAGTTACCAATGATACGCTTCAAGAAGAAAACTTCGTTGCACCTAAGAAGAAACAGAATGTCGTACAAATACGGCAAAACATTCAATGTGTTCTTAACATGTCTAATGCAATACCATTCCAATTTTTTTCTAAGTTTTCTTGTTTTTATTGTTCCAAAAAGTTCGTTGAGTTTGAAGAGCTCAAAGCTCACACGACTGTAGAACACCCTGTGTGTGATTTAAAATCGAAATGTATGAAAAGGTGTAAGGGGGAGAGAATTACTGTGAAAATCGATATATCTTCATTGACATGTAAGTTATGCTCTCTTTTTATTGACAACTTAGACAGTCTTATTGACCATTTAATATCAAAGCATGATGCTCAGTATGATAAAGATATTACTGGGTGTTTGCAGCCTTTTAAAATAGTTAAAGATAATATTCCATGTCCATCTTGTCCAAATGTTTTTCGATATTTCGGTATTTTATTACGGCATATCAACTCGGAACATAATAATAATAATAAAATTTGCGATTTCTGCGGTCGCAGTTTTAGAAATGTTTCAAATCTAAAAGTCCATATAGCGTACACTCATACAGGCTCGAGTGAATGTGAAATATGTGGGTCTAAATACAAAAACCAATGGTGCTTAGGAAGGCATAGGGCTAAGTGTCACAATGCTAAGGACTACAAATGTCCGAAATGCCCCGAACAATTTCAGTCTCAATATCATAAGCAAAAGCATCTTATAAAAGCACATGACATAGGACATAAATGTTCGTATTGTGGAAAAATGTTTACGAGGAATTCTTTCATGAAAGACCATATTCGAAGGACGCATTTAAAGGAAAAGAACGTACCGTGTTCGGTTTGTAATGAGAGGTTTTTTGATAATTATTTATTGAAACTGCATATGGTCAAACATGAAGGGGAGAGAAAATTCAGTTGTGACGTTTGTGGTAAAGCCTTCTTAAGGAGGAGTAATTTGAGTTCACACATGGAAATGCATAAAAAGTATGGGCATATCACATCAGTAATGTAAACAGCTATGTTGAAGTCTTTCACATGTATACTACTTCTTCTCCAACGCTGACAGTTACATAAAAAAATCCATAAATTAGGGAAAAATTATAGACTCACTGTCTGCTTGCTATCATGCTCTATTTTAAGGTTAGAGAAAAAAAGATAATAATTTTACGTAAAAACTTAAATCAATTGAAAATTCCAGATCTGTAACAATTATTTATACCATGAAGCTAATACAAAGAGGAGATGTTGTAAATAAATGTCTTTATGAATCGACGTGTGACAGTTTGCGGGATGAGGGGGGGTGTTCAGTTCCGCCCACTTCTCAATATTCCATCTATCGGCTAGTAGCATAACTACTGGCTTAGCTCGATGTTGATGTTCCTACGTAGTTCAGCTACCTCACACTAGATGTCAAATGTTTTGAATATGATGGGACGTACTCAGAACTTAGTTTCAAAAAAAATATTTGACCGATATAACTTGAATCCTAAAATTTTAAGGTAGGATAAAACTAATAGACAAAATGTTATTTTATTACAGACATTATTTTATTTCAGAAAAATCAATTACCTGTAAAAATAACAGTTTTGGTTAGTTGTTGTCGGTTGGTTGCTCTATAGTTATGTATTTTTGCAAAATGCTTGAAACGAATATCTATATATTTTTCTGCAATCGATTTCATCAGAAATACAATATGATTAACTGTAGGTGATTGGTCAAACATGTGGTTGGCCGATTGTTTGAAACAATCTTGTCCAATAAAGGATTTTAATGTATTTGACACAATTTTATGTTTACGGAAGTTAGGAGAATTCAAAGATTGCGATTTAACACAACGAATACTGCATTCGGTCCGTATACATATTTTTATGACAGCTTTAGATAAGAAAGTAAGACCACCCTTATTTTTAGTTTTTATCAAATTAAGGTCACTATCATCGTAGTTATCAGCATATAATTCTTTAAGACAGCTCTCACATTTGATCTTGGCTTGTAAATATTTGACCACATACCCAGAAATATATGCTACTATTTGACGGCGCAAATAGTCACTTATAGTTGTGTTTAATGTTCATCAAATTCCAACAATATATCGTCAGGCATAGGCTCGTAATCCTTGCTACTCTATCAAAATATTCGTAACTCATATCATTTAAAATCCGATAACATTCTGACGTAATATTAATTTTTTGCACAGACGATTCATTTAAAATGGAAATATCTTTTAAAGGTATGAAATAATTTCCTCTAAATCCTTCTTTAAGTTCTGTATTTATCAGGTTTTTTTGTAAGCAGCTTTGAATTGGCGGGAGGTTGGGTTATTATTAGTTCTTCCATGTGCTCTTATTACTCCAAAAATAGCTCCGAATGATCTTGTGAGTATTTGTACAGAGTAAGATACTTTAGTGCCTTTTCCTCTTCAATTAGGCGATTGTACAAAAAAGAGTACTGTTTATGCATGTTAAAAGGCCTATAAAGCCAGTTTTTCTGTTTGTAGCGATAACAGCCTTATCTTCATCGGGAGCTACTACATAGGTCAAGAAATATTTGGCGAATTCTAAAAATTCTTTTGTTTTAGAAATATTTTTTTAAATAACGGTTTCTTGTATTTCATCTGACACAGGTTTCGCGAATTAAGAATGTCAAAGACATTGTTAATTAAGCGAATAAAACTTATTGTTGCGGCTGCATTTTTGAATGTTCCATCACTTTTGTAATGTTGCATCAACTTTGGAAGGTTCGAGTGCGTCGGCCACGCTATTGCTGAAAAGTTGACTGGCCAATTTGACCTTCATTTTTTGGCGCCGAAAGTCTATATGTTTGTCTTTTAGCTTGTTTCCGAGATGGAGACCTTGCGACTTTTGCAAGTTATTAAGCTTGATGAGATAGGACCATTCAATGATATTATCCTGGTAATCAAGAAATCTCTTTTTGTTCTCGAAGGCGTTGCGAACAAGTTTCAGCATATGGCACGCGTCGAGGAAGACTGCTACTTCGTATCCTGCACTTGGATATGAAAAAGTAGTTTTCATTGCTTGAGGTTCTAAGGAACATCCTAATTTTTTGAGCATTGTAATATTTGCAACGCAGCCATCCAGCGTCAGTGAAACTACGTCAACACCATTTTCTTTGCAAGACACTGCTTCACTATTGCTTGCTTCACTATAAGCCCGCTGAGTTTCATTTCGCCGGATCTTCTCAGTGTGTGGCATTCCGATCCGGTAGTTTAAAAAAAATTTCGATGCGCACAAATACCACTTGTATGGTTCAAGTGAATAAAGATTTTTCTGATTCTGATTCTGATTGAAGCCCGTTGTTCCCCAGTCATAGAATGAATTAAGAAAAACCCCAATGGTAATTTCCACCTCTCAGTTTGAGAAACAAGTAACAGTACTAAAGTCTGAGACGCTTGTTCTGAGTTGTCCTTTTGGACGTTGTTAAGTCCGAGGTCAACATAGCCATGACATTTATTGCCATCCCATTCAATGTGTTTTTTTTATAGCAATTTCGTCCATCATCAGACTGCACGCGCTTTGTTTGCCGGAGACATTCTTTTTGTGGTTTAATATTTTGAAAGCTTCAGCTGTAAATCCAGCTTCACCCGACCAGTCTTTTTTACCATTTAGAAATGGTTCTCGGATGCGGTAAGCAGGTATCAAATGTTTTTCTCACATACGAGTATGCATTTGGCGAATAATAATGAAGTGATAAGGCGAATGATCGGAGGGTTGGAGAAAATTTCTTCTCTAAGGGAAGTTTTTTGATTTTTGAAATTTGTCGCCTAACCAAGTCTCGCGTCTTTATATCTATCGATGATAAAATTTCTGCGTCCTCTCCCTGCAGAAGGTATTTTCTTTCTAATTCTTTGATTTTTGCAGTTAAATTTCGAACCTGAAACAAAAACAAAAACGAAGGTAGGGAATGATTTGGAAATCTATTTTTGGTAGTATGTAAAGTAAAAGTAGTAGTGGCTCTATACATAGAACGTACCTTCTTTTTCAAGCGATTAACTTGCATTTGTAGTCTTTTGATTTTTAATCTACTTTTTTTTTCTTTATATTGAAGTTGTTTTATTTTTTGCTTAAGCTTCTTTTTTCTAGGCGAATCATTTAGTATCAGAAATTCATTTAAATTGCTTGTGGTAGGGTCTACAGATGATTTTACAGGCTCTGGTAATTTTCTCTTAAGCTGTAATGTAAAAATAATATGATAAACTAGTAATTTTTCCGAAATAATTGAAACTCAGTTACGCAAATAACATCCAAACAAACCGACAAATCTAGTTTTAAACTAGGTAAAGTGCCTTTCTTTAATTTTTTAAGGCCTTTTTTTGTTGCTATAAAGTCCGCATCATTCTTAGTGTTTTGTTGGTGTTCGATCTGGTCTATTAAGTTTTGAAAACCATTGCTGTTTCAAATTATCGTCGGATGGAAATCTAAAACAAGCAAATAAAAAAAAATTGGTTAGGTACTTCGTGAAATAATTTAATTCTTATTACGGCACTGGATATTTTGTACGTTTAAAATAGTTATTCTACAGAAAGTGTCGCCGTCTAGTGTCCAGTAGTATAATTTTAACGATGAAAGCTGAGAATGTTCTAGAAGTTTTAAATTAAATTACTTACAAATGAAATGTGATGCCATCCATATTATCAGAATGTCTGTCTGAGTAACTTTGACATAATAAAACACAACACTTCATCCTTTTCTTGTTAAAAACCCAAAAAACACACTTATAATGCTAATCTTGTTACATGTGCATCTGGCGAACACTCGTAGCATACTAACATAAGCCCCGCCCACAATGATGACGTCAGGACCTAGTTGAAAATCACAGTGCACAGTTGCTTGAGCCATCTCCTCTTTGTATCAGCTTCATGGTTTATACTAGTGATAAGAGTTATTTATTAAAAATCTTAAAGGATTAAAAGATAGTATGTTACTGGCGTAATAAACTACCTGCGATTTGCCTATGACTACATTTTTACTGACTTTTTTATCGACTCAAAAAAGTATTTTAGACTTTTTTGAGACCTTACAAATGATGCTCTTATTGTTATTTAAGTTGTCAAAAATGTTTGGTTAGGTTGTTTCTTAATAATTTATCTTTATATACAGTATGTACATAAAAAAGAACAGTTCATTTAATTGAATGTAGTTTAACAATAAAATAACCTTCTTTAATTGTGATGAATGTTCAAAGTCTTAAAAATACGAAGGCACAAATGAGTCACCAAATTAAAAAAAAATCTTCACCTTAACAAAATTGCGGAAGAGCTTACTGTCTTAGTTACGTAGGAACTTGAAAATGTTTACAGGTATGTAAACATTGTTCAGGAGAAGCCTAGTAGAATGCTTTCATGTTTTTTTTCATTACTAGTAGAACAAAAAATTACACTTTACAGTTTACACGTTTCAACTGTATTATTGCAAAATCATTTTTTTTTATCTAAAAGTGCTGAAATTTTTAAATCTAACGACTAATTGATATAAAATATTTCTAAAACAAAAGGTTGCGACCCACCTCAAACATCTAAGGTGTATATGGGCCGTGGTTGTCTCTTACACTCGCTGATCACTCACATTGAAAAACAATTATTTTTGGCCTTCCATCCATTTTAAGTGCTGCTCTATTTTCCTAAACACTTTGTATAAAAATACTGCCAAGCCATACGATTTCTTTTTATTTCTTTAGGTTTTGGCAATCTCGTTAGTATTTTGCCATTAGTCAAGTAGAAATATGCATCAAAATTTATATTAATTATAATTAGTCATCTGTCATAAGTCGTCATTAAGTCATGTCAGGCTCTTGGGTAAAGCGGTGGCCTTTTTACACAAGCTCATGTAATAAGATTTGGCGGCAACGAGGAAATATACGATACGCTAATTTCTTCATGATTATTTCATTTCTGCACTTTCACTGAACAAAATTGTACAAAATGCCACCAAAATTGACTAATTTCACTCAAAATTAACACGAAATACTATAATTATGAAAAAACTTGGACCATCTTTTCTCTCGATGGCGCCAAAAACTCCAGCCATACGATTTTAATTTAATTAAAAGTAGACTAAGGCTATGTTTCACAATGTATGAGTAAAGCAAAGAGTAGTAACTTATTGAGTAAATTACTGAAAATTTAAATCCTTTCAGTAATTTACAATGCGTTTCAGAATTGTTATAATATTTTTGTGTCGAGTGGTTACTTAACACTTTTTTTTTATGATATTGGAAGGCAAACAAGCAGACGGATTTCCTGATCTTAAGAAATTCACGCCGCCTAGAGACACCAAAGGTGGTACTGGTGCGTTGCCAACCTGAGGCCGGGATGTTAGGCCTCGAGCAAAAGTAAGTTTACCGGCTACCTTACCCTCCGAACCGGAACACGTCATGACGTTATGGCGGCAGGAATAGGTAAGGCGGTGGTACCAATCCGGACGAGTCGCTGCTAAACTCTACCACCTAGTCAGATGTCACGGTGTTAATTACGGTGAGCCTATGCACGCCTTTTACAAGCTGCCTGGCAAGGAAGTCAGATGGTCTATTCTACAAAGGAGCCCAGACCAACATTGCAAACAACAACCAACATATAAAACTTAAGTTCAGAAGCTCACTTTTGTAAAATTTGCCTTTGTTTTTGTCTAAGATTTTTATTACATTGCATATGTTTTCTCAAGATTTTAGTTAATAAAAGGTATAAATTTTATAAATAGTACAAATTTTGTTAAAAAAGTTAGTATATATGACAATGAAAATAAATAAAACTCATAGCTAAATATGAGAATGCACTGCGTGTAACTGTCCTCTGTTTTGTGATATGTCAATAGTTAATACGCGTATTTAAGCAAATATCAGTGGTGATTTTAAATTTTAAAATAAAAAATAATGTAACAAAAACTGCAAGTTAATGGTGGCGATTCTGCTGTTCACAAACTAAACTTATTTTAGATACATGATATCTTTTTCAAATGAAATATAAACAAAAAAAATGGAACATTTTTTACTTGTCAAATTGATTATTCCGGGCAAGTCAAATTATGATGTGAATTAATGTTTTCCGTGTGATAGTTTAAATGTCTGTAGAAATGTCGTGTTTAGACTATTTAACAACATTAAAAGTGTTTTGTCTCTTTCTGTTACTTTCGTTGAAAAAAGAAAGCGATAACTTAAAATTAGTTAACTGAGTGCGCAACGAAATTGTCACCACCAATGATGGTTAATAAACGGCAAAAAAGCGTAGATTTTATTCAAGAAGAAACGGATTTACTGATTTATTGATCAAGTTAGTTACGAAAAATAAAACGGTATTCGAAACATGACGCTGTTACGTGGACACAGAAAGCTGTTGACCATGTGTGGATAGTTAAAGGAGCTAATTGACAAGTAAATAAGTTAATTGCTACTCTATTGGACCTGTAACTGGGTAGTGATTAGTGTTACTGTGCAATTGTGGAACGAAAAAATATGTTTTATTTTGTAATTCATTTTTAGGTAATCTACTTGGAACTTTACTTGGACATTGTGAAACAATGCAAAACTACAGCAATGTATTCTAATAACATAATAAGGCTGAAGTATTTATATATATTTATAAAACTGTCATTGTATTGGGCTGTCTAAAGTTTAGGCTCTAAACGTTGGGAATGTTACATAAAACCACGAAGGAAGGCTATATCGCTTTGTTCTTCATGAGTTTCGTAAAAACGAATGAAATCGCTAGACATTCCCAATCGGAAATAGAAAATAATTAAAATCAGTTTAATTAATTATCTAAAGTAACGCCACCTATTAGTAAATAAGTTTAGGTATTCGCATCTTTTGAATTTGTTTAAATTAACATTAATGTAAATTAATTATTTTTTGTAAAATATTTATTTTTATTTATTATTTACGTTTAAATTAAGATTTATATAAATGAATTGATTTGTGTATGATGGTTATGTTATATAATACTTATGTAAGTTACTCAATTTTTAGTGTTCTAATAAATTTGCATTTGTAGTCGTATTGGTAACATAAATAAAAATATTATTAAGATTTTAATCTCAGTTTTATTTAGGACGGCTTTTGTGTGTGGATGTGCCCGAGTTAGCATGTTCACGAGCGAGTTGTTGAGCGACAGGTCGAAATAATAGACACATTTTTTTTTATTACCCATTATTTTCATTATATTGCAGAGCAAATAAGCAGATGAATTTTCTGAAAGTAAGAAATACCTAAAATAAAATTAAAGAAGTTCTAGTTGGATAAATTTTGGACCAGATTTCGGTGTTGCTAGTAAATTGGATAAATTTGATTGAATTAACATTTGACTAAGATATATTATTGGTGGAATCAGGAATGTCACCTAAAGTTGGTCTATACAATTTTAAGGAGCCCGGGACTTTTTATCCTTTTTGTTGGTCCTTGTTTTCCTTTAGAATAGACCATCTGCTGTCCTGTCTGGCAGCTCGTTATAGGCGAGCAATGGTGAAAAGGTCGTCAACAAGTCTACTGACGGTAGCGCTGTGCTGATACTGCACTGGTTTGGAGTCAACTGCCATACTTATTCCTGCCATTATATTCGGAGATTAGGGTAGCTGATAGACTTGCGCAAGTGGCTTAATAACCCAGCCAAAAGACAGCGACGCAACTATGCCTTTTATTCGTATGATCTGTATTAAAATTTGGAAATAGTGAAAAAATAAATAGAACATTGTTATAATCGTGAGCATTATAGCCAGTTGAGACAATACCATAAAAATGTTGTAGGTATAATAATTTAGCTAGAGAGCTGATTATTAATAATAAGGGATTGTTTCTTAATGAACTGAACTCGCAAAAACCAAAGAAGCGTAAATGTATTACATAAAGTCTATTTTCACGAGCGCGTAAGAATTCAGTTTTGTGTCTCATAGGCTAAGGTGTATTTCGATACAGTGGTTTTACATACCGCATAGGTTGCCTTGCGGCCTGTCATATTTGTTTGATTTTTTAATAGCTTCTCGAATGATAATATTTGGTTTTTGCTATATGGTTATCACATACTAATAAAGTCGTCCTATGGTTCGTAAGTCCTTAATATTTTCGTTTTTGAAAGTTTAAAAGTTCACAGATTTTTTGATATTTCATAAATACCATAAAAATTGTAAAATGATATCCAATACCAATATCGAATAAATATAACTGTTTACGCTTCCATATGTTTATTTCTGATAGAGGATAAAGTTTGAGAGTCACGCATATTGAAATTTGTATTAATCCTTCCGATAGTCAAATTATTTCTATTGATCTTACACACTCCTAACAGTACCCATATATTCAAACTACTAGCACACACGTAATAAGGAACTTGAAAGTAAAGAGATACATTAATATCTGTAAAAGTCTTCAATTTCTTTGCAGGTGCAAAGGGTACAATGGAGGATAAAGACAAGAAAAACGAAATGATTCGTAAACTTACCCTTAAAAGACAGAACGTTGAATACATTTTGCAGTACAGCAATGTTACACCGTTCATGTGGTATAAGGGAAGATATAGGTGCTTTTACTGCACAGAACCTTTTAAAGATCCAGAACTATTAAGACAACATACAGCTATTCATCAAGTAGCAAATCTAGAGCTTATTATATTTGATCGGACTAAAAATAATAGGAATAAAGATGCAGCTGTCAAAATAGATGTGACGAATTTAGCCTGCACGTTATGTTTTAATAATATTAATACATTGGAGGAACTTATTCATCATTTGATTATAGCACATGACGCAGAATATGATGTTAGCGTTCCTAACTGTTTACTTCCATTTAAATTAGACAAAGATCAATCTATTTGCGCTATGTGTAACATGAAATTTGTCTTTTTCGAATATTTATTACGTCATGCAAACAAATACCATTTGTCGCATGATTATATCTGTGACGTTTGTGGATCAAGCTTTCAAGGAGAAAATCATTTAAAAATGCATTCTAGATATTATCATAGAGTTGGAGGCTATACATGTGATTACTGTGGTATTAGCTTAGAAACTTTATCGAAAAAGACACTTCACGAAAAGAATGTACATATGGTAAATTTGTCAACATGTCCTCACTGTCCAGAGACATTTAAAAGTCCATACCTGCAGAAATTGCATTTGGCAAACGTGCATGGTGTTGAGGAGTTAAAAATAAAGTGTCCTTATTGTCCGAAGGTTTATCCTCAGGAGAGTATTATGTCGAGGCACATGAGACGGGTACATTTAAGAGAAAAGAATGTTGAATGTCCTATTTGTGGGGAGAAATTCTTTAGTCCATATGATGTAAAGTTGCACATGCCTAAACACAATGGCGAAAAAAAATTTGTGTGTTCCCTTTGTGGTAAAAAGTTTTCGAATAAGAGTAATTTAAATTCTCATTCTGTTGTTCATAGTGGAAAGAAAATGTATGCTTGTAGTAAATGTGGAAAGGAATTTGCTCGTCGTCCAAACTTAATGATGCATATTAAGAATAGACACCCAAATGTGAGCGTACAAAGCATGGTTTTCACAGAAGATGAGAATGAATTAATTGCTACCGAATTGATAGACACTGTGGGAGAAATATATTGATATTAGGACAATTTAAAGGGACATCTAAAAGAATATTAAAAAGATGTTTGTCGTCGCTGTATGTGTGTAAACGTTTAACACAAATACTTAGAAAGGTTTCTATAATTCTATAAACGAACATGTTCTAACTTTTGCTTTGATTATTTAATTGCTTATATTCATGCAATACATGGAAAATATTGTAATTGCCGTGTTTGTGTCTTCATATTTTTTTTTCATCATGAATAAAATTATTTAAATTCAGCCAAACTACAAATACGACTTCAAATTTTGTCGTCTGATCATACAAAAAATAGGGTTTCCTTCGATTTCCCTTGGATTTCTTAATCAGATCTTGACTTGATAGGGATGACCACATTGGAAGTAGACTATTTAAAGGAAACACGAAAAAAGGAATAAAAAACCTAGGTGTACGTATTTCAGACCCAAAAGTAGCTCTCGGTGTGGGCGTTTATACCTTAAATAAAATATAAATTTTTGGGTTAAGCGCTCTGTTTGCACTCTTGTTTATATAGTTCCTTGAAAATATGTTACATATACTGTATCCTCTCAAACGAGATTAGCGTAACTCAACCCAACAAAAATGTCCACTGTAGGTTATTTTCTCTAGAAGTATTTATAAAAGGTCTATAATTTTATATTTTATCTAAGAATAAATATTACACTCAATTCTTCTTTTTACACCCATTTCCTCGTGATTCTCCATTTTGAAGAGCATTCTTCGTTATTTAGAATACACTCATTCAAATATCGCTGGATATCAAAATTAGCACTAGACAGTGCCGTACTGACATTGAGTTTGTTGTCCAATTGATTTTTATTTAGTGTTTGATGTTTGCGGCTCAATACTTTTATAGCTGTTATTTGCTACTTCCAACACTGAAGTATTGGAAGTAGCCAACTCTAGTCCTTTTTTGCTCAAGTAACGCTGTACTGCTTAACCTTTTTAACTGGTAACCCAAAAATAACATCACATAATTATTTTTTCTTTATTCAAACGTATAATACGAGTTTTTTTTATATGACATAAACCTGATTATCACAAATTGTTTTAGTGACTACCCTAATGTTGTACTTTTGAGCAAAGGAGATTTATACGCGGAGTTAAGCTCATGGAAAGTGTACACCTCATATCATGCTGAGGAGCCAGTCTGTTTCTATTTCTTAAATTTTCAGAAAATAAAAAAAAAAGTTTTGTATTCTTAAAACAACAAGGCTCGTAAATCCTGCTTCGCGGATTTATAAGTGGTTAGAAACGGTAGCAAAGGCTTTTTAGCTTCATTGATGAGAAAATTTCCCAGATAATTCTGTTAAAAATTTATGACTTTCAACTGCCATTACATCAACTCCAAATATATTTCTTACCCAACTGTTTTTCTCGATATGGAGATTTTGTGGAATATATCTTTTCATAACGTTATAAAGAATTCTGAAATGTTCGGTCTCTAGAAGAATATTATTGTCATTAAGATCTTCCAAAAACAAGTTTAATTTTCAAACGCTGCAAATTGACGATTTATATTTTTTTGCTTGCCAGTTTTGTTAAATTTTGTAGTATTTTTTTATATGTGTTAATTACGATGCGTTGTTGACCTAGCACTTACGTGTTTAACAGATATAAGAGGTTATAAATATCAATTAAATATGCCAATTTGGCCTTGCATTTGTTGTGTTGTTAATGAAGTGATCAGTGCAGTTATTGTGTTTTTTATTTGACAAACATGTTTCTATTACTGGTTTAAGAGAAATAACTCTGGTTAAAACTCTTCCGCGGGATAACCATCTGATATTGGAAAGGTATAATAAATACTGGTTATCCGAACCCCTTTCGTCGCTCATCAAAGAGTTTTCCGAGAATTCAAAATGTGCACCTTTATGAATGATGAATATTATAATTTTGAATACGTCCTGTAATACTCGGTGTAGATCTGGCTGCATATACCGGGTAGCCGAGGTATCTATGTAAAAAGCAATGTATTGTAACAATATCTGGATTTCTTTCCTTGCACAAAAGCGCCTATGCGAGATCCTATCAAAGCTGGTGGCTCCATCCATACAGGCAGCGACACAATTTTGACACTGTAATTGGTGAATCTCAAAAAAGCGGTTAACTAAAAAAATACGTCAGTCCTACTTGAAGTTACAGAGAGTTTTGTGCAAAAAAGAAATTCTTCATTAAAATGTTGAGTTATTCTGTACCTTACATACACGAACAGCTGTGGAAAGTAAATATATTCTACAAAATGTATCAATGTAAGTTTCTGAGGCTACGTACTAATTTAATTATATTTTAAAGAGGAGCATCTCGATTTCATTAATGGTGGAAGTCTTAACTTTTTTCTCTGTGTTGAAAATATTTGACGCTCCGAACAAAAAACTTTTTCGTTTGCTTGAAATGAACAATTCACTAAAATAATATATAAAAATAACTACAAACGAGAAGAGCTTAGATTGGATTCAGATTGAATATTGACTGACCATAAAAATACTTAAAATACTGTCAAAGTTATAAAAAAACTCCAAATTATTTTAATTATAATTTTGTGTTTATTGTTCTTGTTTATCTACATTAGTTATATAATTGTTGAAATACGAATAACAACGTATCGGGTTTTTAAAACTTTAATATAACGAAAACAATTGAAAATAATGAGTTTATGAAATAATTGTATAAATAGACCTTCAGCACCTCTGCTGAATTGACGTGGATTTTTTGAACTATTTTTAAATGTTATGCTTTAATTAACTATATTGACTTGTTATACTCTTTAAGGCACTATTTGCTTTGTTTGTCAATAGTAGTAACTGTAGTTTATTGCATGCAAGTTTTCTGGCTGCCTCTAGTTTTCACTAAAAAAAAAATCATAAAAGAAAAGTTTATTTTCTTTGCAGGAGAAGATAGAGGTGGCCTGGAAACTTGCAATAATCGTGTCGAAGTCTTCGATATGGAAAGCCTTGTTCTCGCATCACCGCCACAAAAATTAGGTTTAACGCCTAAGGTAAAACGGAATATTATGAGAAGCAATGTCCTTCAAGTTCTAACTAAGTCAACAGTTATGCCTTTTCGTTGGTTAAAGAGCTCGTATAGATGTTTTTATTGCTATGACATTTTCCAAGATTGTTCTGATTTAGTACGTCATCAACAAACACACGTTGGAGATGAAATCAAAGAACAAGCAATGAATAATTATTGGGAGCCAGTTGTATATGTGGATGTATCTAATTTATCATGTAAATTGTGCCCTGAATCAGTAACGGATCTATACGACTTGATAGATCATTTAATAGCTAAACATGATATTATATACAACAAAGATGTCGGAGTTTGTATGGTTGCTTTTAAATTAGACAGTTTTTCTTTAAGTTGTCTCGCATGTGGTGCGAATTTTTACTCATTTGGTCCTCTATTGCACCATACGAACAAAGATCATAAGGGAACATCAGCTATTTTATGTGACGTCTGTGGACAGCATTTCAAAAACAGAAATTTATTGCGAAATCATTCTAAAATGGTACATGAAAATACTGGCTTGCTATGTCCAGAATGTGGAGAAAAGTTTGAATCGCGAGCAAAGTTAAAAACTCACCAAAAAAATCAGCATGAATTAAATAAGGATTATAAGTGTTTAGTTTGTCCACAAACGTTTCAAAGTATATATAAACGATCGCGCCATATGGCTACTGAACATAAAAATCGACAAGAAGTAAAATGTTTGCATTGCCCAAAAACGTTTGTATTCAGAAGTATGATGATGACTCACTTACGCGACACACATCTGAAAGTTCGTAATCATATTTGTGGTGTTTGTGGATGGAAGGCTTTTAACAGTAATCGAATGAAGAATCACATGTACAAGCATAGTGGAGAAAAGAACTTCAAGTGTGATGCTTGCGATAAAGCTTTCACAACAAAAAAAATTATGCGAGCACATTTTGCTCGTATGCATAAATCGGTTCAACCGCAAATGTTACAGTACGAAAATCCTTTTATGGGAAATTAAATTTGTTATTTATATATACTCTTTATCATAATTTATATATTGAACTTAAATTCGTTTTGCCATAATATAATATAATTAATATTTGCAATATTTTAGGTGAAGTAATTCTTACGATGTTTTAGGTTGCTAAGATGCTATAAATTATAAGAGTTTTCACCCTAATAAAATATGTGAATGACATTTTTGTTTAAATTAAAAAAAACGAACCTTTAAAATAAAGTAAATTACTTTTAAGACGGCTTCTAAAGTTTGTTCACTCTTTTCTGAGTTGTGTTTGATTTTGCTAGTCAATTATAGCAATTGACTTGGATTGAAGATTGAACGGTAAAACAGTCGGTAAATTTAAGCTAAAAGCTGAATAATTTTCAGCATTCAGCGTTAGGTCGTAAATGCACAACTACCACATTTTATGGCTATATATGTTTAGTTCTTATCATTAGGATATTTAATTTTGATGAAACATTGATGTAAGGGACGGAAACTGTAAAAGACTTTTTTATGAAGTGCAATACTAATAATATTGAAATTTTTGCATATCTAACTCGGAAAAATGTGCATGTGAAAATATGCAAACTTAATTTAAAGACGAGTGTTACAAAGAAGATATTTTGCTTTCAGGCAAAAACCGAGTAAGGAAAATGAAACATTTTGCTATGGAATTTGATAGTGACGATAATTTACCAATCAAGGATCTCAAATCTTCGTTGTCACCTAACGACAGAATATTAACCGTAAGAAATAACATCATAGCAGTTGTTAAGCAGTCTACAATAATGCCATTTAGGTGGTTAAGAAGTTCTTACAGATGTTTTTATTGTTATGACGTTTTTAAAGAACCAAAAAATCTAAAAGACCACCAAATTGTTCATTCAGCCCAAGAAGAAATTGAAAAAGCTATGGAAAATTATTGGGATCAAGATGTATATGTGGATGTTTCTAGTATATCGTGTAATCTTTGTACTCAACCGACTACGGATTTGTATCAATTGGTTGACCATTTAATATGTTTTCATGACCTTAAATTTAACAAAGATTACGGAATAGGCATGACACCATTTAGATTGGATGAACATACTGTTAGTTGTGTCATTTGTGATCACACATTTAGAACTTTTGGTCACCTTTTGGTGCATACTAATAAAGACCACAAAGGTTGGTCTAAAGTTTTGTGTGATACTTGTGGCCAACATTTTCGAAATTACACATGTCTTAGACAACACATTAGATCTACTCACACAAATGAAGGAGTTGAATGTCCAGTTTGTAGTTTGACGATCGCTAGTAAGAATAAATTAAGGACGCACTTGCAAAATTTCCATAATCATAAATATAAATGTTTCGCTTGCAACGAAAAATTCGAAACGCATTACAAGCGAACTCAACATATGATGCTAGTTCATAAAAGTAGAGACATAGTGGAATGTTCCTCTTGTCCAAAGATATTTGTTTATCGAAGCACAATGATGAGGCATTTTAGAGAAACACATTTGCAGGAAAAAACTGCTATTTGCTCGGTGTGCGGATGGAAATCTTTTGGACTTTACGGTTTACAAAAACACATGATGAAACATAGTAATGAAAGAAATTTTAAATGTCCTGCATGTGAAAAAGCATTTAAAACAACGAAAACTTTGAAACAGCACCATAAAAATATACACCAGAAAAATAGAACCTCTAAGGGTTGTGTTGATATTCACACGAAATAAAGAAGAATACTAACTACGAAATATTTTTATTTATGAACAACAAACAGGCGAAAATATGCAACCCTGTAATTTATTTTTTACTTCTCAAAATGGTTCTAAACGCTTTAAAATAATAAAATTAAAAAATAAAATAAAATAAAATTCGTATTATAATGTTAGATAGCAAAGTGTTATCTTTTTTACAAACATATATACATATCTTCACGCCAAGTCCCTTACGGGCAGGCAGAGAGTATCGAGTGCTAGAGCTCACGATCCTTTGAAGATGAAGCAGAACACGATGAAGCAGACAATATCGGCGATGAATGTAGGATACATTATTTCTGTTAAAAAAAAGGAATTTCTACAAATTTTAAAAGAAAAAAAATCGCCCTAGACAAGATTTGAACCTGTAACCTTTCATGTCGAGCCGACGAATGCTCTAATGGTTAACCATAAGTAATTTGTTCACACTTGCGAAGCCGGGATGGGCTGCTAAAATATAATATGTATATTTATATAGTTAATGTACGAGGGTTGATCCAAAAGTTCTAAGCCCGACCAAGAAAATGAAAGAAAAGTGGGTCTAAATTAATTTTTATTTTTCGACATAGTCTCCATCTAGCTCAACACACTTCTTCCACCTGACCTGCAATTTCTTTATCCCCTCGAAAAAAAAAAGATTCCGGAAGGTTGGCGAAATAGTCGTTTACTGCGACTATCACCTCATCTTTGGTCGAGGGGGCTAAATCCGGCGAATAAGGTGGGTGGGGCAGCAATTCGTAGCCACAATCATGGATTACAGACATAGTTTCAACTGAAGTGTGAACACGTGCATTGTCTTGATGAAACCAAACTTTCTTACGCAACATTCCCGGTCTTTTTTCTTTTATTTCTTCCCGGAGTCTTCGTAAAAGGTTACAATAATAACTAGAATTTATAGTTTGACCTTTCGGTAAATAATCTACAAAAATAATGCCCTTCGCATCCCAAAAAACAGAAGCCATGATTTTGTTAGTCGACAAAACGACCTTAGCCTTTTTCGGTGTAGGAGAGTCTGATCTTTTCCACTGTTTGGATTGTTGCTTTGATTCAGGAATATGGTAGTGAACCCAGCTTTCAACCATGGTAACAAATCTAAACAAAAAGTCCTCGGGATCAGTCTTAAAAAGTTCCAAACAGTCTCGCGAAATTGTGTATCGAACTCGTTTTTGTTCAGCTGAAAGCAACCTCGGGACCCAGCGAGCAGAAACCTTATGGAACCCCAACTCTTCCGTTATTATATGTCGCACCCGGCCATAACTAATGTTTTTTATCTCAGCTATCGTACCAATGGTCAAACGCGGTCACCCAGTACGAGATCACAAATTTTATCGATGTTTTCTTTAGTGGTGGAGGATGTAGGCCTTCCACTCCTAGGATCATCTTTAATGTTCTCACGACCGTGCTTAAACTCAGCCACCCACTTCTTGACACTGGAATACGATGGAGCAGACTCCCCCAAAGTGCTCACTTTCTTGACTGATGTCTTTTGGTGATAGGCCTTTTTTATTGAGGTACTTAATGACTGCACGGTGTTCAATTTTCTCCATTATTGAAAATTGCGTCAGATTGCTTCAAACAAATAATCACAGAAAATTTATATTGTGCAGTATCGGAATGAAACTGCGCATAATAAATCAATATGACACATACTAACAAATGACGGTAGATTTTAAAAAGATGTCATAGCTCCATGTAGGTTAGGCCACGAACATTTGGATTTACCCTCGTAATTATTATACAGTATTTATACAGCGTGGAGAAAACAATACGACATTAAATGAAAATATAGGCAACAACAGTTCATAGGAATACTTTGTCACTATCAAATAAATCCTGACAAGGAAATAAAAAAAAAAAGTTTTTTCGAACAAACTAAATAGCATAAAAATGGTAATGAAATAGAACATCATTTGTAGTTATCAGGTCACTAACCTGTGAGTACTAAGATAGAAGCGGCAACAGTGCGAGTAGGTACCTACGTTACCGATGCGTCGTAATGTTTTTGCGCCATTCATGCTGAACAAAACAATCACACCAAATAAACACAATTCTCGAGAATTTTTTTATGAAATTATTAATAACACTCACTTGGTTAAATCACTCAGTTTCATAATAAATTTTTAGATTTTCAATATGTCCGCCATGGACTCAAACACATAAATGACATCGTCTAATAATGTTATTTCTCACTCTTGATAAAAGGTCGCCATTATTGGCCATATTCTTTAATTTGTCAAAAGATCTGATTATTCTGTTTTTTAAATCATCTACAGAATCAACATATCCCTACAAGAAAAAATCTAATGGCGTGACGTCCGGTGACCTCGCAGGCCATCGCGATGGTCCATGACGGCCAATCCACTGCTGTCCAAACATTTGAGACAAACGCTCTCTGGCAGTCACCACTGAATGAGCAGGTGCTCCATCCAATTGGTACCACATTCGGCTATACACGTCCAACGAGAGCTCGTCCGTGTATTCCGTGACGGGTCCATTTAAAAGCTCTAGAAATTTTTGGGCATTTAAATTACCATCAATAAAAACCGGCCCAATTATGGTATCTCTATGTATCGTATCTCTAAATCGATACTGGTGCGAAGTCTCCCGAGTTAAACATGGATTGATATCACACCAGTGACGAAGATTTTGTCGATTCTATAAACCATTTCTTGTAAATGTACTTTCGTCAGTCCACATCACATTGTACGGGAAGTCGGGGTTATCTGAATTTTTTCTTAAAATCCAATCGCAGAAGGCCTCTCTTACGGGCTTATCCCTGGGTAACAACGCCTGCACTTTTCTATACTTGAAAGGTATCAGTTTCTCACGTTTTAAAACTTGATGAATAATTTTATGATTTACACGAAAATAGCGACCTGCCCTACGCCGGCTAGATGTTGGGTTGCGTGAAAAATAATTTAAAATTTGTTCATCAAGGTTATGTCTTCGTGGAGGAGCACTATCTGAATGTGGGCTTAACGGTTGATTCTAACGTATTCTCTGGACAGCTTGAACAATAGTGCGGCTATTAGTAGGACACACATGGGTGTTTCCATACCTTTCTCTGTATGTCCGCAGTGCTAAAGCTGCGTTTCCGCGAAATTCCCCATAAATTAAAATCATATCGGTGTACTCCGAAGCTGTATAATTGTAATGAGGCATTATAATAATTAATAACACAAACGAGCGTCTAAATTCACACAACTCACATAAAAATGTTACTAAGTACCTATTCTAAATATCGTGTCCTTATCACCATAAAGCAAAGCGTCCTATTAAACACAGTTAATACCTTTTTACAAACATAAACAATAGCGGCACTTTGCTTTGCGCCGACCGACACTACAAAGGCGGCGAAATTGAAACGCGTGCGCTTAAGAATTAGCAATAGCACTTGCAACGTCACAGGATCTCGGTGACACACTGACCTACTTAAATAAATAGGCGCAGGATTCGACAAGAAACTGAAATAAAAACAGAGGAACCTAGATTGGTCCCTTTAGCACATACTCAATTTTGGATTGTTAGAAACGTGCGTAATTGAAAGAATACATTATTTCCTTAACCTGTCTGTGATAGCTTAGTAACAAGTACAGCATGTGGAAAATGTTAAAAATGAAAATTAATTTCCTGTGACTTAATCACTGGATATATTTGAATGAAATTTTTTATGCGGACTGGGACCGATATTAGGAACACGAAGTTTAATTTAATGTCGTATTGTCATCTCCACTTGGTATAAGTTAACAATGTTTAACACATATATGTAGTAATGGTTTTTGTTCCTTGCTACACAAAGACACAGATAGACACACACACGATATGTGAATTAAAATATTTTCTCTCCATCTTAACATTTTGTGTGCAATAAAGGATTTTTGTGTTTGTAAAAAGAAACTTGCACATAGTCATTGTTGAAACATAGTCATAGATACTGAAATATACTAGGTACACATCCAGGTAAAAACCTTAATAGTGCACTCGCGACTAGCGGAAAATATTAAGCCCCACAATGTGATAGATGGCTAGCCTATCGCCAATCGGGTATCTATCAAATCTCAGACAACGTTGTTACTATTAGAAAATTGAGAATACGCATTTTCTATTTTTTGTCTCACTCGGGGATCGAACCCGGGACCACAAGAAGTGAAGTCCGACGCTGGAGCGCTAGACCACATAGGCGATACCCTTACATGGTACATATGTACATACATACATATTTTCCCATCAAGTCCCTTACGGGGTAGGCAGAGAGTATCGAGTGTCAAATCTCACGATCCTGACAAACCTGTCTAGCTTCCCTCATATTCATTACCCTTTTCATACAAACACGCCGGTTTCGGAGACTCTTGACAACACCCTCGGATAATTTCTGAGCGATCTGATCGGGGAATGTCAACCTTGGTCTCCCGGGTACCTAAAATATCCACATTCGCATTGTATATCTAATTTGTCAATTTTTCATGTGACATTCTTTCTATATGACCTAATCAGCGGAGCATGCCCTTTAGCATTTTAACACCAACACTTTCTTTCAATCCCTCTCTTTCTCGGGTCTCACTGTTACGAATGCGGTCAGTGGGCGTTTCATCACAGATTTTCCGTAGCACTCTTATCTTGCTTTTTCTGACAAACCCAACTCACGCTTCCATACAACAACGTTGGGGTAAGCACAGAATTATGCAAAGCGAGTCTAGCTTTTTGACTTAAAACTTCGCTTTGAAGTAACTTACCCAGCGCTCTACCCACAGTATTACCCCCAGACACACTACTTTCCACATCCGCGGAGTACCTTCCGTCCTTCCTAAAAGCACAATAGTATTTCGTAGAAAGTAAGAAAAAAAAATAACAAGCTACGTCTCAGAGACATCATTTTCTATCTATTTAAAAAGTGTCCAATGTCCAAACAATTTTATAGGTAACTGGAGAGTCCCTTCGATAAATACCGCTAACACTAAAGAAATCACCAAAATATACGGGTTTAAAAGGTGGTACAGAGTGTGGATTTATTTTGCGGGTGGGTGGTGTGAAGGGTGTAGGCGGATAGTTCACGTTCAAGGCAACCTCCTAGTATGGTTTTTAAAATGCGGAAATGCTAATTTCATTGCTAAAATATCACTTGAAAAATCAAATTTTAAGTTAGTTTGCTAGGGACACTTGATAGAACAGATTATTTTGTACGAAGAGCGTCGTAATTTTGACGCGGAAAGTTTTTTTTTAATGAGCGGTGGCAGGGTAATATTATCTATACAGTATTCTAACTTCATATAAAAGGACGACGCGCGAGCTATACCTACGCGTTCGAATCAGGGCATGCACGCGGCATGCTACAATAGCGAGTGTGCTGTAGTGACGAACGGACGGTGTGCTGGTTTTCTGTAACTGCGGGAATTTTTACTCGACATAAGCACAAGTAGCCATTTAACATGACAAGTAGAATATATTGTACAGTTTTTGGTTGCATGAATTCCTCAATAACGCACCCAGAGATAGCTTTTTTAGATTATAGACTATTTTTATTATTTGAGGTACCGGGACTATTGTAAGAATACTTCGCAAACTTTTTAATTTTACCCAGCGATGATGTCGTGAAATACATAGACAAAATGGAGGCTATATTCCGAACTTCACTTAAAACTAAATATATAAATTGTAAAGTAGCTTCAGGTATCTATAATCCAGTAAAATATATTCCCTTTTCTCCTCCTTGTCTATGTTTCCCAAAATAATTTTACATCACACTTGATATTCGAATGCGGATTTTTTATACACTCAAATATAATAACAAAGCATTTCGTACATCTCAGTTAAGGCACAATTATTTTTCGGTCTCAAATTTATAACACCGATTTGTAATAAAGCACATACATAATCATGGTTTTTTTAATTAAATCTGTCAATCAAAAAAACCACTTGCATTTTTATTACACACTTTCTATTCAACTCACAAAGTATTTTAGTAATCATATTAATATTTTAAATTGTTACTAAGTACCTATCTGTGCTAATAAATAAAAGTAATAAATTTACAATCTCAAAACTACATAGGTAGGTAACTGTTGGTAGGCGACAGAGACAGCCCTATCTCATGCTTACGTACCGCGCTTCTGTAGGCACTTATTCCACGGACACGGCCGAGTTACAATACTGTGTAGATAATATTACCGTGGCGGTAGCGGTTTTTATACAAAAGTTTTTTTTTTATTTTCTCAAAAAGCACATACTTAACACATAATAAGCACATATAATATGTTTTATATTTAAAATAAAGTTCACAAGCTCGTTTTGGATGTGTATGTTACTTTAGGTATGTATATACGTTCCTGAACATTCCGGACTTCAACTTGGAAATTAGACTATTAAAACTGAGGGTTGTTTTATCTGTAATTTCTTTTTATTTCAAGAAAACTGTTCTTTTCATTCATGCTACAAAGTAAAAGATGTTACAGTTAGTACAGATCAACTGTACTAAGATAATATTACATATTATGTTTGGGATGTCCAAATGTAATGAAGTCCATTAGTCCTTATAAGTAAGTACTATATACCAATGTTCCTGAAAATTTCGGTTTCTAGACCGGTGTGAAAGACTATTTACACTGGCACTTATTTATTTTATATGGTATATAAAAATACAAGTAAGTATATAAGTGAATGGTATAATTCTCAACATTCCCAGTGAACATTCGTTGGCGATGTTCAAGCTACAACCAAATCTCACGCTAAAAATGCTTAGAAGTTAGGATAAATGTTTAATATTGTAAGGTTTTTGGAAGAAATTCATGATGTTTGACCATTTAAATTGTTTTTAATGGTAATTCTGAACAAAAGAATATAAATACTCTTTAGTTGCTTACTTTACGGGCTAACAAATATGCTTGTCTATGCTGTAAACTACAACGTTAATTTGACAGTTCAAATAGCTATGATCGTAACAAAAATCGCTAAGAATTATTGTAGAGACTACCAAAAATCGTTGACACTTCGTTGATAAGCTTTATCGACCGAAATCGGTCGCAAAGTAATGTCAAGACTTCCACCCCTGGCTAAAGGTTAAAATGTAACACGATAAAATTCTATCAATAACACCGTGTCAAAATTATTTAGAACTTATATTCAATATATGTATTTAAGTTAACTTTACAGTACTTTTAAAACATAATCATATTAAAGTCTAAAAAAAAATATCACAATTTAAAAAAAATAATACATCATTATAACATGATAAAGCTCAATTAATAACTCAGCAGCATAATTCCTAAGAATTAAGGAATATTCTATGTAAGTATTGAAGTTAACTTTAACTGTAGGAATCATTAAGTAACTAACAGTCTTGAGTTAATTACAATCGCGGTAACAAGATCTTGAAAATAATCGGTTCTTAAACTTAACTAAATTAAAAAAAGTCGTTAGAGTAGATCAAAGATAATAAACTTATAAAAGAATAATTCACTCCATATCATAATCTTCGAGATCCGACTTGGGGAGTGTATCATTGTTAGTTAGTTAGGCAATGTTAGTAGATCTAAGACAGCGATATTCATTATGAAACATTTCTGGAATCACTTTATTTTGATAAAGTTTGAGCAAATTATCTTTTTTTTATCTTTATTTATAGGCTTTAGTCGTGAAACGTCTTTGCCAGCCTTATGCATAATATCTTAAACTAAAAATATCAGTAAGTGTAATACTAAAAAACATAACACAAAACAAACTTAATCTAAAAAATTTAAATAACGAAAACTAGTATTAACTTTCGTTACTTCTAATTTTTGTTAGTACCTCAAATAAATTAACTACAGTCGCGTGCAAGTAAATCGACTCAAGCCTCAAGTGCGCATAAAAAGTGATATAACTTAAAAATGCCTTATTATACCTCTATATAATGTTTTACATAATTAAAGCCTAGTAATTGAGCTTTAAAATGGTGTAAGTTGCATGAAAATCGATTCAGTAGTTTAGTAAAAAAGGTTAATGCCAATGATAATGTAAAAAATGTTAAAAATTCATACAATTTCACAGTATGGGGTTCAATAACCCCATACTGTGAAATTGTATGAATTGTTTAAATGAAACAAAATGTGCGTAAGATACAAAATTTATTCGTGTCAATATTTGGTATTTCCTCCTCTAGCTCTGATCACTGCTCTCATGCGATTCTTCATCGACCTTATCAACTTTTTAATGGATGATTGTGGTATTCGACCCCACTCTTCTACCAACGCAGTCTTGAGCTCATTGATGTTTGTCGGAGCTGGATTCCTCGCTCTAACTTTCCTTTTGAGCTCGTCCCATATGTGCTCAATGGGATTTAAATCGGGGCTGAGCGGTGGCCAATGCATAGTGTGAATTCCAACTTCGTTCAGGAAATCACGTGTGGCCCGAGCAGTGTGACATCGGGCATTGTCATGCATCAAAATGAAATTTTCTCCAATAAAGCCTTGATAAGGGACAACTTGATCCAGTAGAACATTTTCAATGTAACGATCACTGGTCAGACCTCCTCCCCGGCCTCCCCCAGGAACGAAAACAAGCTCCGTTTTGTCTTCTAAGGAAATTCCGGCCCACATCATGCAAGATCCGCCACCATATGCAACGGTTTCCACAAAGCAGCACTGTGAAAACCGTTCACCGGGACGACGGTATACCCGACCTCTCCTGTCGCTGCCATGGAGACACATCCTCGTCTCATCTGTGAACAGGACTGACTGCCATTGCTCTATGCTCCAATCCAAATGCTCTCGAGCAAAGTGAAGCCGTGCTTGACGATGAGCTGTGGTCAACTTCGGGTCTGTAGCGGGTCTTTTCTGAGTAAAGTTAGCTTCTTTCAACCTTCTTCTAACTGTCCACTGACTGACAGTCACCCCGCGAACTTGACGTAGCTCCTGCTGCACATCTACGCCGGTAAGGTGTCGATTTCGGAGAGAGGTCCAGACCAAAAACCGGTTGTCACGCTCCGAGGTGCACCGGCGTCGGCTGGTATTAGGCCTCCGAGTGAAGGCACCAGTCTCTTGAAACCTTCTGTATACTCTCGAGACAGCGGACTGACTCATATTCAAACGACGAGCGACTTCTCGCTGGTTCAACCCTTCTTGCAATAGGGCAACGACTTGAGCGGCTTCTTCAGGTGTTGTATCCATAATTTTCTTCAAATGACGGCTCTAATTTGCAGAGATGTGTTCAGGTCAACGTCTAATGAGCGACTGATAAGAAAAAACGATTACAGAGGGTTTTTATAGGGGGTTGTGTCGCGCAAGTTGTGTATAGAGCGCAGAGCAGTTTACGGGAGGTTGCGTTCAGTTGCATTCTAAGTACAAGTGTTTATTTAAATTACTGATATTATGCTACCATTTGAAAGCCTAATTACTAGGCTTTAATTATGTAAAACATTATATCGAGGTAAAATAAGTAATTTTTTAGTTATATCATTTTTTATGCGCACTTGAGACTTGAGTCGATTTACTTGCACGCGACTGTAGACACAAACATATTGAGTTCGGCTTAGCGAATATGGCATTCACAGGAGCAAATCATCCTGTTTCAGTTTTGATGTACAGAATCAGTGAACTTATTTTTACCCACGTTTGCGGAAAAGAGTTGTAAAATTTTGGACATAATTAAATTTGATTTAGCGGAGATATTTACTGAATTATCGATTGTTTACTGAAACATCATTTTTAAGCAACCTGTATTTAAAAGTATAGTATCAAGGAAAATGGCTAAGGTCGTGCATGAAAACTGCATTCTGTCCCATATTTATCATAAATGGACCGTCACGCTTAATACGGATGTCTTCCACGTATATTTGGCTAGTTAAATGACCATTTTTTTATGAGCACCAGCTCTGCGAATTTGTGAAGAAATGCCAGCCCACACGTGTACAGAATCGCCACCGCATGGTATCTTCTTTTCGATGCTTTTTTTTTGAATCGCTCTCCGGGTCTTTGTAGACTTTTGTCCTTCCGTCATATTTGTAGAGCATGACTCTTGATTGATCTGTGAACATCACTCTTGACCAATCTCCAACAGTCTAATCGGAGTGGTCCCGTGCATATTTGAGTTTTGACTTCTGATTATAAGAATTTTGAGCGTATTTGAGGCTTTAAATTGACTTCAGCAAGCCGCGTTCCGACTTGGTTTACTTCCTCCAAGGCATATAAACTATTGCGTCAGTAAAATTCCCGTTAAAACCCGCTTCCTGAAAATCCTGTTAAACAAATAGCGGTCTTCTCTCCTTGTCGAGGTCCTGCTGTTGCTGGCCTCCTCAAATAAGTGTCGATTTCCCGAAAACTTTGGAGAACTCGTTGCGCCTAACAGCCTAGTCCTATCACGCTGACTTCGCATCGTTTCTAGCAATGTAAGGATTCGCGTGCACACTTCAAGTGTAAGTGACGTGAGGAAGAATTAACTATTGGAGATTGAAACTTAGAGACGGCTTATTTATACTGTCGTAACGTTTCATTGATAAAAAGGTTAAAACAGATGCATTGAATACGTTGTTCTTTCTGTCTTTAAAAAAACAGGACTTTTTTTGCTAGGACTTAATAGCAACCAAGGAGTTGCATATTATTAATTATCATTTGAATTTGAAAACGTTTTGTTTGAATCAAACACACTTTATTTTGTTAGTAATAATGTTTACGTTTTGGAGATATTCAGGTTTCTTTAATTGACCATAATTACTTGTTCTCGAGTGTGTTATATCAAATTTTTGTTCAGTTGGTAGGAAATAACAATAGCCTAGATATTCAGAACCTGACAAATTCAACCACGATTAACTCAAATAAATATATGCTCTTCCAAAAATTACTGATGTTAACATAGAAAATATATTTTTTTACAGGGAAATCCGAAGGAAGAATTTTGTCTGAACGTAGAAAAAATGACATCATGAAACTCCTGCGTATAATTATTGAACACACTACTATTATGCCTTTTAGATGGCATTACGGCAAATATCTTTGCTTTTATTGTTCTAAATTTTTCTTTGATTGTACTGAATTAAAAAAACATACAGTTGAAGAGCACAATGAAGTAAAATTAAGTCGCGTTTTGAAAACCGTCGTATGCAATAATAGAATAAAGTTAGACATTACAAATATAACTTGTGTAATATGTTTAACATCCATGAAAAGTGTAGATGCTCTTCTTGATCACATGTCTAGTGACCATTTAATGGAATTTAACAAAAACGTTATTGATTCCTTCTATTCCTTTCAATTAGTGGACGAGAATCATTGTTGTTTGGATTGCAATAAAAGTTTCAGATTTTTCGGAGTACTCCTAGAACATGTTAATCGACATCATGTTAAAGCTAATATCTTCCTATGTGAGGTCTGTGGTGTAGGCTACACAAGGAAGTTGAACTTAGCGCATCACATGAGGACAGATCATCCTCATTATAATGCTAAAGTCGAAAACAAGCGAAGTGTTAACGATCGAAAACCAAAATATCCATGTCCAATATGTTCACAAGTTTTTCGCAGCCCATATCTCAAAAAGGAACACCTTGTCCTGGTCCATGATGATAAAAGTGTACAATTTAAGTGTGATGAATGCCCTCGAGTATTTTTGTTAAAGTCTCGTCAAATAGAGCATAAGTTGAAAATTCATTTGAAGGAAAAGCCTCATACTTGTGATGTGTGCGGACGTAAAATGTTTTCTAAACAAGTTTTGAAGAGGCATCTGGAGACACATGATGAAGATAGGCGTTACGAATGTGATGTATGTGGGAAATCCTTTTTAAGAAAGAGAACATTAGCTCAACATGTCGGTATACACTCTGAGCAAAAAAACAATTGGAGTAAACATGTTGACGATGGATACGTGTGTATCGAATGCGGCAAGACTTTTTCTCATTCGACAGGACTGAAAATTCATATTTTTTCCCACCGTTCAAAGGACATTTTAAGGATGTAAAATTATAAATAATTTGAGAATATAATGGATTAGTAATGTTAATGTTATATTCATTATAATGTCGTATATGTGTCATTATATACGTGGCATATCATGTAGAACGTGATTCCCACAAACTTAATAACTGAGAAATATATGGTAGGTTGTAGATGAATTAATCAAATAAAAAAATATGTAATTTCTTTTTTGAAATTATGAATTTTGGTCTGAAGTGTTTTTCGATCACATTTAAACGAAAAAAAAAAAACAAAAATACCTGAAATTTTGATGTTGTACATAATTGTCGATCGATGGGAAATTTTGCCACTTAATTTGTAATAGTAAACCCATGGCCTCTACAAAACTTTGGCTCTGACGGAATTATTGTTTTTGTGTCTAAATTGACCGGATACTAGTGTCTATATACTAAAGTTTTTCGAAATGTATATGAGGTTGACTGTTTTTTTAACCCGCTGCATTGCTCATTCGTATGAATAAATAATATTGGTTCTAAAGAATTGTATTTTTGTTTTCATTTTATTTGTATGGTTAAAAGTACGAAAATGTTGAAAACAGTAAAAAGTCTTTAAATCACTTTACTGATATGTAACACATCTGTAGGGTACGTTATTGAACAGTGACAGTGCGAGTTTACTCGTTGAGGTAATTTCACAAGGTTTCTTAGTTTTTGACCAATGAAGAAACGAACAAAGTTTTTAAAAAAAATAAAATTTTGCGTCCTATTTCACTTGTTCACTTATTGTTCACTTTGAAATATGGGTAGTTCTGTGTTAACTACCCATATTTCAAAGTGAACCATTATTTTAACAGTAAAAAAAACTTATTTATGAAAAGAAACCATGCAAATTTTTAATGTCCATCTTTAAGGTTTGCTACACAAAATACAAAAAAAATCTCCCAAACACACTACCCTCAGTTTTGAGACAAATTACAATTTTAAATCGTTTTTTTTTTGTTTTTTTTGACATAGTTAAATCATGTGCTGCGCACATATATGGCGCGCCGACAAGAGGAACACACATTTTTTGATTTTTGGTCTTTCGCAAGAGTGTCTCATAATGTTTTTCGTTTTTAGATGTTGAAGGAAAAACAAAAATATTAATTAACCCTTCATTGCATAATTTAATATTTCTTTGTAAAAAAAAAACATACACATGTTATTAGACCTCTAGGTAATGGGAAAAATAATTAAAAAAATCTTTGATTTATAGAAGTATTTTTTTTATTAAAAATGGTTTGATGTAAACTTCCATCATTACACAGAGTGAACATATGAGCGTAGTACAAAATTGAAATAATAAATTAAGTCACTAATACCTTTCATTTATACCTTCAATTTTGGTGAAAATGAACAAAACATTTATTGTTTTTGTTCAGGCATAAGTTAACCTTACATTTGATACAGCTTATTGTTGAATAGCCTTTACAATGTGGGTATTTGCATCGCAGAGAAATGTCAACTTGTGGCCAATGGTCACTGCCATCCATTCTTAGGTCTTTTGGTGGAGGAACAACTACAGGTCCTCTCTTCTTTTTTGCCTGGATTTCATTTTCCTCAACGCTGGAACTAGGACGTCCTCTTCTGACCTCTGTGTTGGATCCTATTGAGCACAAAACTTGAGCTAATTCATTACGAAATTGTCCCATGGAAAGCATATCCTTTTTTGGTATATTTCGAATGATTGCATTTTTTTTGTAAATAATCCAAGAATTTGTGACTGTAAGATCAAGTAGATGAAAGAATATGCGTAAATACCATTTTTTCGACCTCAAAGGAATATGGAACCTCCCCAAAAAATTGTCCATTAAATCAACTCCCCCCATATGTTTGTTGTATTCTAAAACAATTTTTGGACATGGAATTTCAACCTTTTCCTTCTTTGCCTTGTCATACCTAGTAACACTAGATACTGGTGTTGACCCCACATATGTTGATAAAAGTGTCACCATTTTGTTGTCTTTCTAGGTGACACAAGACATATCAACACCATCAAATGTAGATGTTCTTTCGACATGACTTCCTCGTGGTACAGACTTTTTCATAAACTCCCTTTTGTCTGGTAATATTGAGTTAGGTATCCGATTTTGTTGTACAGTACCCACTGATAGAATTCCTTGCTTGGCAAAATAATGAACCAGGGGCAATGATGTGTAAAAATTGTCAAAGTAAATTGTGTGATTTTGATATCTTGGCACGCCTCTTAGCAAACGAATGACTACATTCCCTGTTGCTCCTATATCAGGCTCTCCTTCTGGTCTTCCTGTATTTTCCTGTCCTGAATACGAGTCAAATGTATGAGCATATCCTGATAAATCACACAGTACATACAATTTAAACCCCCATTTGTGGGGTTTATTAGGCAGATACTGTTTCAAAAAATGAGCCACTTTTGTGGCACACATCTCCTCATCGACTGATAATCTTTGCTTCATTGGTACAGTAGAAAATTTTGCTCTGAGGTGCTCAATAACTGGACGTATTTTAAATAACCTGTCATGATTGGGATGGCCAACAGGTTTGTGATCATCATTATTTTGAAAGTGCAATGAGAGTTTCATTCTTTCAAATTTGTTGACTGGCATAGTGGATAAAACTGGACCATAACCAAAGGCAGGAGACCAATATGATCTGGTATTTGGAAATCTTTGCACAGACATGAATATTAATATCCCAAAAAACTTATTAATATCTAACACAGTATAAGTTATTTTGCTGTTGGTATCTTTTTGCATGATATATAAATTAGTTTGATCAACAATTTTCTGAATAAAATCATCATCCAAAAAATATTTGAAACATTGGTATGGAGTTTCAAGCTGGGATATTTCTGAAGGAAAGGCTGACCTGCCTAAGAATGTAATTTTATCCTCGTTAAATTCCATGTTTCTCTTTTTCCAAATCAGTTTTCTTTTGTCCAATAATGTGCTGAAAATAGCACCACAAGGAACTCTGCTTTGGCTGTCTTGTTCTTCCACCTTTTCTTCAACAAGAGGAGGGTCATTTTCATTAACCTCCTGCCAGTCTTCATCATCATTTACATCATCTAATATACTTAGAGGTTCGTCTCTTGTATAATGAGGATCTGGTAAGTTATCATCGTCAGAATCTTCAGCCTCCATTCCGTCTTCCGACAGCCAACCATCCTCCAGCTGTGTTAGATATTCTTCTATGGTTTTATCTGTCAAAATATTCTGAAAGAACAAAAAAATTGGTAAACAAACTGGAATTATGTGAACCAAAATTTCTCCATACTTCACAGATGACAATACTGCATAATGATGTAAATTTACACCATACCTATTTGACGTTATTTTAGTAATATTTTACATGTTTTCTTCACAAATAATAGCAGTTTCCGAATAACTTACCATATTTCTATGCATAGTAAATATTTTGTACGACTTCTTGAGACAAAACCATAAAAAAACTTGAGAATTATATGCACCGTTAGAACAAAACAACATAACCTTGACCAAATTTCGATTGTCATGTGACAGTTGACGTTTGCTTTTTTTATTAGGTGCGTTCCGTTTCATTCTTAAATATTTTTAAAAGTTGCCAGAGGCAAAAAACCATGACCAGAGGCCTGTTTTGGGTGCATTTTTTCCTTTCGAATGGTTTGATAGAAATATCCATCACGATGCAACGAAGGGTTAAAACTCGTTTTATTTATTATTAAATTAAAGAGCAGTTCTTAAAATTTATTTATGAAAAACAACTGTTTGCAAATGAGCACTATTCATTTGTTCACACTCATGCTACTCGTACCTAAACTAAAAACCTAGAGCTAAAATTTTCAATCACTCGCTGGAGCATCGCTCTTGGAATAGAGTTGATTTCTTTCTTCGTTGATTCTTTGCTTCAAAACTCTTAGATTGGGTGGCAATTTGCAGGCGTTAAATCAGGGCTCGTAAATCTCCTTGACGAGTTATCGCTCTTCCAGAAAATAAATCATGTAGAGCAGTTAATGAGTCATTTGTAACACGAGAAGTGGCTCCATCTTGCTGGAAAATGGTGTTGTGGTTGTAGCCATACTGATTTTGCATTTCTGTAGCCAAACAAGTCCGGATCATAATATGGCAATATCGATCAGAATTAACTTGGATCATCCTCAAAAAAATAAGGTCCGATAACTCCTTGTATTGATATGGTAGCCCAAACAACAACTTTTGACGAGTGCAAGGGCTTCTGATGTAGTTCTAGCGAATTCTCGGAAAATAGTATCTGCAATTTTGTTTATTCACGTGACCGTGACCGTTGATGTGATATTCGATTCGTCGGAGAACCAAATGTTTGTTATTGAAACTCTTAGGGCTATATTTCACTAGAACACCATGGCGGCGCAACCAGTTGCGCCACCGTGGTGTCCGTAAGCTACCAAACTAGACACCATGCAGATACCAGAGTCGCCACACCACACTGAGACAGTATTAAAATGGACCTCGAAGAGACAGCACTACTGCTGTATGTACGTAGGAAAAGAGAGTACAAGAGAAAAAAGAAACAGTGTTGGGTTCATCCTTATTTAATCGATCGCTGTAAGAAAGGACAATTCGTCAACATATACGACGATCTAAGAAGATATCCGGATAAGTTTTTTAGCTATGTGAGGATGTCCGTGAGGTCCTTTGATGAGTTACTGACTTTTTGTGAAAATGATATGTTGAAGCAAGACACAATATTAAGAAAATCAATCAGTCCTGAAGAAAAGTTGTTTGTAACATTAAGGTAAGTTAAAACAAACTGTAAGGTAAGTTAAAACATTTTTAAAGGAAGTTTTATTAAAAAATGTAGACAAACAAACAAGCCATGAACGTTTAAGTGCTATATAGATCCATAAATGGTTCTGAGTCCAGTGAGTCATGTGTGTCGCTTGGAGAACTTACATATGTCATTGTATTCGTAGAATTATATGTAGAATTAGGTCTACTTGTAATAGGTTCATTCTGATAATTCGTGTTTGTCCTATAACTCACTCCAGGATATTCAGTAGCAATCACTTGCCGTTGCATCGAATAACCAGGATGATAAGTCTCATGATTCACCATCCTGCCACCTGGATTAATTTCTGAAGTATTCCGAAATGACCGATCTGCATAATCGAACGCCCTGTTATCAGAAAAACCTGACGCGTCGTTCAACAAAGTTAGCATTTTTATTTTGGTAGCCATTTTAACTTGAGGAGGTAGATTTTTTAATGTGCTCAACAATGAAAGCAGAAATAGCCGATCTTCGTCAGCCTCAGCTGTCTCGCGTAGTCTCTGCTCATTTGTCTCACGGCGCCTTTGCTCAATTGAATTATTTAACGCTTGAACAAAAGGATCATCGTCTACTGTTAGTTTACGTTTGTTTGTAACCTTTTGTTTAGGTCGCTCGCCTACTTCAGTGCTCTCCAAATTTTCTTTTTCTACAACTTCTTCTCTGATAGCTACTACTTTTTGTAGAAACTGTAACTGCTTAAAATATATGTATTCGCTTTTGCGGTTAGTGGCTCCAGAACCAGACTTTACATTTTTTGGCGTTTGACTTCGCGCGCGTAGCATGATCTGATACTTTTCCATCTTTTTTGCAACACTAACCCTGGAAATTAAAATAAATTACTTGTTTTGTTAAAAACAGGTACCTCGCAAGTGGATGTACGATGAGATAATTGCATTATAGCTTTCGTCTAGGACAAACAACATTAAGCACAATAATAAAAGAAGTGTGTGCCGTGATTTGGGATAAGTTGCAAACATGTTTATCACTTCCGGCTACTGCAAATGACTCGATGAAAATAGCAGATGGTTTCGAAAAACATGCCAATTTTCCACACTGCATCGGTAGTATCGATGGAAAGCACATAAGACTGATTCAACCTGCTGATTCTGGTTCGATGTATTATAACTATAAACACTTTTTTTCATTGGTGTTGATGGCTGCATGTGACGCTAATTATAATTTCATTTTTATAGACGTCGGTGCCTATGGGAAAAGTAGCGATTCAGCAATTTTCCAAGAAACTGAATTGTATAAGAAACTCATAAGTAAAACTTTAGATATTCCAGAGCCCCTACAAATTTCAGAAAATATCCTAACGCTTTTCCCATACGTATTTATAGGCGATGAAGCATTCGGGTTGAGCACAAATATTATGCGTCCATACGGAGGAAATAACCTCAGTGCCGAAAAGAAAATTTTTAACTACAGACTATCGAGGGCTCGCCGTTACATCGAGTGCACATTCGGCATCTTAACAAATAAATGGAGAATTTTCCGCAGACCATTAAATGTCCACACAGAATTAGCAAAATCCATTGTAAGAACATGTTGTGTGTTACACAATTTTGTACGTTCTAGAGATGGTTATTCATATGATGATACTCTAACAATAACGGGCTTTCAAACTACAACACAGCAAAATTTTAATAGAGGAGGGCGTGCGGCTACTACCACTCGAGATAATTTTACACATTATTTTGTAAATGAAAACCCACTTCCATGGCAGAATAATTATATTCATTAATAAGTACATACCCAACTTGATATTGGCATGACATTTGACATGTTGCAGACACTTACAAGGTTTGTATAAACGTGACACACTAGACCCCAAAGGCATACTTTAAGAACTTAAGCGACCTAATAAATTCAACAAAATTTCGCTGCGCGAACGCACACCTCACAATGGGCTTCTGGCTGTCTATGTTACACCAGAATTATAATGAACATTTATTGATAATAATTCATTAATAAAAATTGATGTTCTTTACTTACCTAAGCTCTTTTTTTGTTCAACGCTTTGCTCCTGTTCTCCAAACAAATCTACAACTTCCTCCCAACATTTCTTTTTTAAATCTCTATCGGAATAATCTGATGAGGAACTATCCCAAATGGATGGTCTACTTTGAATTTCGATAATAAACTTTTCTGTATCGAAATTATCCATCGTATGCAATGGACAAACAACCAAAATATTAAAATAAGTAGTTTAAAAATCAAAACAACAGTGCACACGTGTTGATAGCAACAAGGTGGGGGCGTCACTGGCGGCCGGACTGGCGGCCGAGTGAGTGAGACACCATACAGCGCTATAGTAGTTAGTGGTGGCGCGACCAGCGTGGCGGCGCAACCAGTAACATTCTGTGCACGCGTTCGAGTTGGTCGCGCCACCAAATTGGTTGCGCAACCAACTGGACACCAGGTGAGTAACTCTCTATAGAGCTGGTATACATTTTGTTGGTAGCGGCGACTGGTTGCGCCGCCATGGTGTCCCAGTGAAATATAGCCCTAAGGGCTTTTCGGGTAGTGCTCATTTGGTCGAAAACATCGACACTACGCTTTATCTTGTTATAAAATGCTATTATTTCTGACAAAAATAACTTTTCGTTCTCATCAGGCGTAGCATGCGTTGCGGACAACATGAACACGTTTTTGTTTTCACCGATTTTGGAGAATAACACAAACATTGACGTTTCAATAGTTAATGTGGTATCTGTAGTTTATTTTTCTTTAGCGTTTCTACCATTGTGACTCCCTTTTCAAACAATGAAAGCTTCTCAAAAAATTAAAGCGGTTATTTTGTCCTACCAAGGGTGACAAGCCAATTCGACGATAGCATTATCAGTGTTAGTTGGCTTGCGGAAGATCTCAAAATGGTGTCTATTAGTACCGTTATTACTTACTATTTTTTATTTTTTTTATTTTTTCTTTTCTTTTCTTTCTTTACCGTGATATTTACTTGTACCCCGGAACACCTGCGCTTGCGATTCCTGCGCTCAGCTGATGTACTTACGCGGCGGAAAACAAAACATAAACAACATGCCTATAAGTTCAATATTTAATTCAATTAAAATTTAGTTTGATTCTAGGCAGTAACTTACTTAATAAAACTAAAATTATTACATAAACCTCTTTACATAACTATCAGTCAGTCTTTTTGTGGTTATATAAACAATTTTCATTAATTTACATTCTTGTGAAAGAAACATAAAAAATATCAAAATGCGACAAATTAATGTTCAGACCAAATTTAGTAAAAACAAGTTCACGTTGAATGAACGCCTAATTAGACGTTTTGTTTCTCTCAAACAAAGAAAGCAAAGAATTTTATGTCCCTGAAATGGCAAGAAACTGCTTGCCATTAATTAATAAATAATTCTAACAACTAATTCTTAAATGTCAATAAAAATTAAAAAGTTATGGGACGTTGAAGTTGAACTCACACGTACAAGGATACGATAGGATCACATGTCACGACGTCACGTCTCCAGTTCGCGCAGTTCAATAGTACAAGCCAGTTTAATGCTGCATATTAAAACGCTGTAGTAGCGTACAGTTATCATTGCAAATTGTAAATCATTGCAAACTCTTGTTATTTTAAATGGATTTAAAAAAAATCAGACATTTATTAGTTTTGACATTTTAGTTATCACTATGTACATGTATTACACAAAGTCGCTTTCCGTTGTCTGTCACTATGTATACTTAGATCTTCAAAACTACACAAGGGATTTTGATGCAAAGTGATTAAAGATGAACGTTTATGTGTGTAATAAAATATAAGTTTTTTCCACCCATGTAAGGCTGGGCTAGGTTGCTAGTTTTATTATAATTGCGGTGCTACTCATTCAGTACTAAGATCCTAAAATAAAATTTCAAAAATAACAGTCATTAATATAAGGTTTGGCTTTATATCCAGCAATGTCTTCTCAGTAAACTTTGGATTTTTATGTTAAAATTTTCATACTGGTGTTTCCTCTGAGTACTCCTACTACTCCTGCTGAGTCGCAGCTAAACTTATTTTAATGAATGAAAATATCTTTTTCCAATGAAACTAAAAGAAAAGAGATGGAATATCTTAGACATCACATGTCAACATGTGACGTTAGTAATCAACTTTTCCGAAGTTATTGTTAATAGATTTAAGGTTTGTTGAAATATCGTGTACAGCACTAAACGTTTTGTTGGTTGTTTCTATTACTATCGCTGAAAGAAGATAGCGATAACTTTAAATTAGTTTAATTAGTGCGCAATAAAATTACCACCGTGGTACCTAAAAAAATAATCCCGTTGTGTTTTTTTTTTTCAGAGGAATCCGAAGAGAGAATTGTGTCTAAACGTAGAAAAAATGACATCATGAGATTACTACGTATATTAATAGAATGCACCACAGTAATGCCTTTTAGATGGTATTGCAACAAATATCTTTGTTTCTATTGTTGCACTTCTTTTGTTGATTGTTCTCAATTAAGGAAACACACGATAGAAGAGCACGCTGAAGTTAAATTAAATAATGTATTACAAAACGTTGTCGGCAATAACAGGATTAAGTTAGACATCACCAAATTAAATTGTACTTTGTGTTTAAAATCATTAAACAATTTAGATGAATTTTGTGACCATTTATCTACTGACCACTGTATTGAATACAACAAAAACGTTATTGATTTCTTCTGTCCGTTTAAATTGTCAGACGAAAATCTTTTTTGCCTGGATTGTAATGAAAGTTTCAGATTTTTTGGGCCGCTTTTAGTTCATGTTAATCGATATCATGTTAAAACTGATACATCACTATGTGAGGTTTGCGGCGCAGGCTACGTAAGGAGGTTGAATTTAATGAGTCATATGAGAACGGTTCACCCGTATTACAATTCCAAAATTTTAAACAAGCGTCGAATTCGTAAAAGACAAAAGTTTCCTTGTTCAAAATGTCCACAAGTTTTTCGAAGTAGGTATCTTAAAAAGCAACATTTGGTACTGAAACATGATGTAAAAAAGTTTCAATTTAGTTGTGATGAATGTTCGAAAGTGTTTTTACTTAAATCTCGTCTAGTTGAGCATAAATTAAGAGTACATTTGAAAGAAAAATATCATACATGTGATATTTGTGGGTTTAAAGTGTTTTCTAAGGATATGTTAAAAAGGCATATGGTGAAACATGATGATTCGAGACCTTATGAATGCGAAGTGTGTAAAAAGACTTTTCAGAGAAAAAAAACATTAGCTCAGCATATGAGAATACACACTAATGATAAACGATACGTATGCAATGAGTGTGGTAAGGCGTTTGTACAGGTGACAAGTTTGAAATTACATATAAGGGTACATCATTCAACAGATTTGGGTGTCTTAGGATAACTCGATATGTTAATTAATAACATAGTTGAATCAAATGGATCACAAATGGAAGAAGTTTGTATGTCATACTAATTGTTATATGTGAATATTGTGAAAATTACTAACACTTATCACTAGCTGTTGTCAAAATAATTGAAACAATATACATTTAATGATGTTAAAGACAATTGTAAATTTAAAATAATTTGAATAATCTGAGAAATTATGACACCTGTTTGCACCATGTGTTTTATTTTAAGATATAGAACATGATATACCTCTCAGTGCTCTTTCATTTTATTAGAGATTTTTGAAATTGCCTAACCTAAAATAAGATACAGTATAATGTTTGTCTACGTCAAGTTGTCCTACAAAATAGGTAAATTTATGTATCAATTTGATCTCGTCGTTGCTCAATGTAAACATTTATGATTAACACCACTAACCATTTACGAGGCGTGTGTCAATTCTCGACAGAAGTAGAGAGAAGTGGTAGTTGATTTACTTCTCTTTTAATTTATGTGTAGCAGCTATTGCAAAATTAAGCCAAAGATTGTAACAAAAGATAGCATGTAACAAAAAAATCACAACCACCAAGCTACACTGTGTATGCTAAACCGTTGTTTTATGATGATTAATGCCATGATTAATAAGTTATGGAGTATGTAAATATGGAAATACAATAGTTTATTTTCAAATAAAGTAATCTTTAAAATCAATAAGGTAAACTGTATTGTTAATCTGTTTCTTATTACTTATGTTAAGAAATAAGTGAACAAACACGCAGATTTCCTGAGTTTTAGATATAATAAATTTGTTTCGGCTCCTTTTTCGTAATTAGTCAATTAGATCTGAATCAATTTTAACTTTGAGAAGCTCCTCTCAGCGAAATCTACTTATTGGAACTATGATCAATTTTCTGAATGTCATTCAAACATTTGAACTTCTTATTTTGTGTTATGTGCTCGGGAGGTAGTTAGTATATATCCACTAAGAAAGTATTTTGCGACAAAGCCGGATCAAGGGGTCCAAGAGTGTTACGATTGCGAAATCAAAGATTGTATTTAAAAATAATTTATTTAATTAAACATAAATTATTTTTGGAACCAATGATCCTAAGACAACCGCGATGGTTACCTACTGTTGGTAAGACTACTACGCTGTTTACAAAGTGTAAAGAGCTTAAATATGTTTTCTAACTGAGCACGTGGCTACGGTAATTATCGATGTGTTAGTGTTTCACACGAAATTATCAAAGGGCCATTATAATGATGAGGACGAAGATAGGATAAAGAGGGTCTGTTTTATTTTATCATAAAACTAATGGTTTTTATGAAAAAATAGAGTGCTCTTTATTACCATATCTGTGATCGGGGGAGGTTATCATGTAGATGATAAAATTAGGCCACATGTGGTGAAAGACTGTTCCATGGGAACCTAAAGTTTAAAGAGATTACACCCCCCGCCTAAGATTGAAAATTATACTTTACAAGAGAAATGAGTATTTTTCAACCCAAAATTCAAAAATAAGTTATTTGAGATATAGGCTTACTATGCCTGAAATAATAAAATAAAATAAAACTCAAATACATTCATTTGGAATCAAAGAAAATTGTTAATACAATAATAATGTTCAATGGTTCCAATTATACATAACTTTAAAATACATTAACAAAATTTTATTTAATAAATTTTTTAAAACAATACAAGCTAATACAAAAATTTCAAGATATAAAATAAAAGTAATTAAATAAAAGGAAACTTATAAATTTTCTGTGATTATTTTTAAGAAATCTGACGCAATTTTCAATAATGGAGAAAATTTAACACCGTCATTAAGTACGTCAATAAAAAAGGCCTATCACCAAAAGACATCCATCAAGATATGGTGAGCACTTTGGGGGAGTCTGCTCCATCGTATTCCAGTGTCAAGAAGTGGGTAAAGGCCCACCTCGTCCAATCCACTTGTTAGGATAGTTAGTGTCCAACCATTCCCTAACGCTTCTTCTGAAATGGGCTGGGCAGCCATCATGTTGAAACCACATGTCCCGTAGTAATTGTAATGGGAGATCGTCTAGTAGGTCACCTCTTAAAAAAATTTCATAAGTTTCACCATTGAGATTGTCTGGTAGAAAGTAAGGCCCAATCAAATGGTTGGAAATTATGTCCATCGACACATTTACGCTAAATCGTCGTTTTGGCCCCTTTACTCTTCTTATTTGGATTGCCTAGTTCTTTAGGAACCCAATAGTGTGCGTTATGGTAATTAGTAATACCGTCCTTATCGAATTTGGATTCATCTGTCCACAATATTAATTTTAGGAAATTTGGGTCCTCGATATCTGCATTGAGCATAAATCTGCAGAAGTCACTACGTCTCGCGGGATCTCCTTCTTCGATTGCATGTTCCGGCGTGTAGTGGTATGGATACAGGCCTACCCTATGAACCGTTAACCACACTTTCCACTGAATTAAACCCAGTTCACGGGCAATAATATTGGTCGAAGTGGTTGGATCTCTTCTGAACTGTTCTACGATTTCTTTGTCTTGTTCCTCGTCGTCATCAATGAAACGTGGTCTTCCTAAGTCCGTACGTCGTCGCGAAACAGAGCCAGTTTCACGAAGTCGTCGGTAAACTCCATCAAAAACGCTCACATCAGGTACTCGACGGTCGGGATGGCGTTGTATGTACTCATTCCGAGCTCGTGCGGACACACAATTGCAGTATCCGTAGTAGATAAGCATATCCGCATATTCTTCATTCGTGTATGTTATCATTTTCAACAGTTCAGTATCACAAGCTCAAATCAGAGTCCAGTAAACAAGCACAGTAGGTACAGTTAGAAAAATCAGTCCAGAAACAAAGCCAAGTCGTGTGAGAATCCGAATGTACAATAACTCGCATCTAACACGGACGAGTCGCATGAGCAGTCTAAAATGGGTGGCAAGCAAACAAACGACCAAACACAAAACAATGGCATGTTGTATCCCCAGACTTGTTTTTGCATATTATTTTTCTCACTCGAGTAGCGCAACACCATTTTTTTGTGTATGATTTTCTAATATTTTTTTTTGTATATAATTTTCTTCTTGCAATAGAAGTAGGCTCTGTTTTCTTAGCGTCAAGTTAGGATGTCTAGCAACAAACATTTTGTCCCAGTCTCTACCAGCAACACCATATTTAGACTGATAAGAGATCCGGTTTGTATCAATATACTGAAATAGAAGTTTTAAAAATTCTTATTTAGATTATTGTCCATTTTAAAAACATAGTTCAGCAGTTCTAGCTGTTGCTCTTTGCTGAACACAGTGGTGAACCTTCCCAATTTCGTTTAGAAATCCGTTTTTAAGATGCCGCTGGAGTGTGGCCATCGGGATACCAAATTTAGCGGCCGTTAATTTTATGCTTTTTCACAATTCTGCCACTTTTCGGATTGCATTGTCTATCAAAGTTTTACCCCAGTAACCTTAAGCTGATTTTCTTTTATATTAATTAATTAACCATCTGCCATAGGAAAATGGCGATACATAAATAATTTTCAAAATGGTGAGTTATTTAATAGCTAATATCGACGTTCTTTTTCAATCACCGGGCATCGCGGGCATACTCATTTTGCCCTGCTTGCGTTGCCTTTTACGTTACTCTCACGTTGACATTAAAACTGACCTAAAATTTATGTTTGTATCTTAATGCTAATATTGTGAAATCAAAGTAAGATAAACACAATACACTTAACGTATCTTAATAATGGCAATAGTCAGCTGGCCGACAAACAAAACATTATCTACATACCTTCTTTTTTGCATGAACGTATCGTAATTCTTATTTTGCACTCACGTGCCGTGCGGTTTATTGAAGGTTTGAGCTACGACTGCCGTGTATTGCAGTGTTACCAACTCTCAGAAATATTTACCCCTAACTCTAAGTCAAAACCCCCTAAAACTGCGTCAATTATTTGAAAATCCCCCTAAAAAATAATATTCAATCAAAATAATATAATAAGTAATATTCAGTAATATTTTTTAATGCTTTTTATTTATAAATTAACTAATACAATAAAAATTATGTCAGTTTCCTCTGAATAGTCAGAATTTTTAAAATCATGCATGTTAACATTGAATAAACTTAACATTTTAGAAGATGTAGTGAATGTTGTGCAAGATCCACCATTACGAATTAATGTGAATCGAATCATCATTATGCTTTGCAACATTTCAATCGATAGTTTATTTCGCAGCTTATTTTAACTATATTATAGATCGAGAAAGCACGTTCAACACTTGCATTCGAAATGGGAACCATAACAAATGCCAATCCGAATTTTCCAACATTTTCGAAACGTTTACATCCTACTGCGTCCAAATCGTTATACACTTCGTAATAAAAATCGGCTGAATTACAAGTATTACTCCATGTTTTATTGATTAATTGTTGCCACTCAGACTCGATGTCATTTTTGTTGCCATAAATATGAACACGATGAATGTGTTTTAATATTGGTTTCAAATCGGATTTGACTTGAGAAGTAGCAACCTTTGGGTGCAAATCAGCAACTGTTTTTAACATTGATAAATTATCCGGAAGCCTTTTCTGAATTTGTTCGGCCAGACAAGTTAAAAAGTTCTTGCATCTTTCTCTGACATCCAACAAGTCTTTTTCTTCCAATTCTTGTGATATAGTTTGAAAATCGAAGCCAAAGTACATTGAAGCTGTATGCATTAGATGCTTCTGGAAATTAAATCGTACAAGCTCAGAGTCCACCAATTTTTCCAATTGAGAAGGTACAACAAGTCGTTTCAGCAAGTTTTTGTACAATAAGAACAGATCTTCAAATAATTTGGTAGGCTCAACATTGTCACTTTGAAAAAGTAAATTCAATTGAGTCACAGTTTTCAATTCATTCCTTAAAAAAATCAAGAGAGCTTTGAAAGGAGTTCTTCGCATGACATCATAAAGCTGTTCTGCCATGTAACATTTATCATCAGACTTAGCAATCGAAAAGAGCAGCTTTAATTCGTCCCACTGATCCAATATAGTAACAACAGGTTGATAGCGAGCGAGCCAGCGGGTTCCACTAAGTCCTTGAATTTTTTTTGGGTTCCTATGGTTTGAATAATTGTTGGTTGGTTGGCATGGTTTCAAATAATTATTTGTAGTACTCTAAACGTTTAGGACTGTATGAAAACCAATTATGGCCTTCTCTTACGAGAAACTCTAATTGGCGTGGTAATAATTCAGCTGCTTTTTCCGCGCATAAATGCAAAGAATGGCTAAGCATTTCACAATAATTAAATCAGGCAGATCTCTTTTGAAAATAGCAGTCACTGAATTATATTTACCAAACATAACGTTTGCTCCATCAACGCCGAGTCCGATCATATTTTCTACTTTTAATCCATCCTTTTGAAGTTGATTTGTAATTGTTTATTGTACACTTTTCGCGTCACATTCTATTATCTTTATTATTCTATAAAAAGTTGTGACAACTTGCCTTGTCTTGTGTGAAAAAAAGCGCAGCATAATACACAAGACTTTCTGAGTCGAGAGATCAGTGCTCTCATCGATAATGATTGAAAATGGATAATTTCCTATCTCTTCAATTAAAGCTTCAAGCATTGATGGAGCAAGCACATTTTTTATTAGCATCGAACACTTAGTGCGATGAAGTTTTATATTTTTTAGAGCATCTGATCTGAAGGATCTAGCTGAGGAAGTATATTATTAAATGATCTACTGTTAACAAAGAACAGTGTTCGGCGATAAAGGCAGCGATTTTCAATTCGGTGATTTTTTTACTTTCCGATAAAACTGGCTTATATATTACAGATATAGATTTACATCCCTTTGCTGATTTTTCCCTGGCTATGGCTGTTTTATGTTTTTCAGTTTTAGCGTGACTAATCAAATCCTTTTTGTGAGCTTTCAATAAAACACGGCAATATTTACAAGTCGCCAATCTGTCATTTGTAACATCAGGTGCAAGCCATCCTGCAATAAAAGCATGAATTGTTAATAACGACATATGACTTCAGTACCTATACACATACCACCGAAAATAGGAAAACATTTAAACATGGCAACAACAACACCACACTTTTTTAAAGAACGAATACGAACCTAGCAGACATTAATTAATTTTTAAAATTAAAAAAAAGTTGGTTTATTTGTTATTTAAAAAAATACTGAAGTCGGCTAGATTCATTCATTCATTTTGTTGTATAAACATTCCAAAGTTTGAGTATACGAATCATATTAATTCATATACTCAAACTTTTATACATGTAAGTAGGTATATAAATATTTTTATGTTATGAAACACCAGACACCAAAAAATATTCGAAAATAGAAAAACTATCACACACCATATCACCCGTAAAATCCATTCCAGAAAGAGTGGATTGATTGTACCTTTTAAACCTAAATAAAATAAAAAATACCGTGTACTGTTGCATTTTGACGACGATGATTGGATGATCCTATGACCAAAAATTATTTCATGAATATTATATCATAAATCGAATTTAGTAGTTTATCTTGATTATTTATAAATGATAATATGGGGATTAAATTTCCTTACCTTTTAATTCTGGATCTGTTTCCCAAACCTTCGTGTATTTTTGATAGTACATTTTTTTTTTCCTTGGGCATGATTAATAAATTGTTCGTTTACACCGCAGTACGATAATGCAATAGAAATAATAAACAATAATCTATAGCATGCAAGCATATAAACAATACACATACAATAACCTCGAAATCTCCAGTCGCCACAGACTATACTCTGATTTTTTATTCCGTAGAATTCTGAAATTTCAACAGTGTTGCAACGGAAAAAATACTCTCTCTCCGAAGAAATAGGTTACAGAGATGAAAAAAATTATTCGCTTCGAAAATTATTATTTCTTTTCCTCAAGTGTTAGATAGGATTTTTTAATTAGTAATGAAAAGGTGCTCATATTTTATTTATTTATTTATTATTTATTTATTAATTGCATTCAATACACTATTCTTACAGGCTAACCCAATACAATAGTGCAGTAACATTTTTAAAATAACCACTTAAAGAGACATTACATTCTTAATTTTGTATCAATCCAGATCCTTCCAATATCAATTAAACAAGTGTTGAATTTAATGCAACTATATATACATACATTTAATCATACACACCCACACATACATATATACATATGTGCATGCAAATAAATTATATTACATTAC
>NJDC01000127.1:66888-84128 GCA_002245475.1 Calephelis virginiensis
AAAGTAGGCGCACGAATAAGGACGACTTTAAGTCATAATGAGTTTAAAATCAACATAGGACATTTAAAAAATATAGAATAAATTTAGTATGAAAAACGAATCACCATAAGTCATCCGCCCTCTATACGATGGCCCATCCTAGTGGGCCACTAGGATGGCCCATCGTGGAGTGCGTCCATGAAAGCGATCCTACCCGTTCGAATAGGTGCTATCCTTAATCCTTAATGCGATTCCAAATTTAAATTACGAGGTACGTCTATTTCTGTTAAATTTAAAAAGTTTGAATTAATGTGTCAAAGAGTATTTAAATACTACGTAATAAAAGGCGAAACTTCCATAGATACATAGCAAACCCGAATTTTGAATGAAGTTTACTTGATTTGGGCGAGTAAAAAACATAGCAAACTTATTTTTTAAATTTTTTTATTTGAAAGTTGCGCCAAACTGTAGTGTGTTTGAAATTCTTTATGGAATGCTTGTGTGTTTCTTGACCAAATCTTGTGAAGAAGTCTTTATTGCGTTTGCGAGGTGGCATCCGTAGTATCTCTAACAAAGAGAACTCTAAGTAGTCTGTGGTGGCATCACTGTTCGTTAGTCGTTTGGTCTTTGATTTAAACTTCAAAATAATAATTTAAGTCAAAATTCAAGTTTCAACTTTAAACCAAAGGTTCAACTTTCAAAATTTAACCCAGAGGAAATCGATTTTTATTTTTATCTCTTTACTCTTATATTCTGTTAAATATAATTTAGGTATGTAAAAATTTAATATCTTCACCTTTCTCAATGCATCTGTAACCCTCAGACCAATGAAAAAGTACTATTTAAATAAGTAGTTTTATCATTCTGGTGCCGTATATATTTATTGCAGTTTATCTTGAAAACTATGTTAAATATTGTTTGATAGTGAGTCTTAATCTGACTTTTTTTAATAAAGCTATACACCGTGCTGTAACTTGTGTTAACCAAAAAATATGATGAACTAGGTAATGTCAAACTTTTAGTAAAATAAACTTGTAGTCAAAATTACTAAAGCTGGTCTTCAATATAGAGTATAGATTTAATAGGCATTTGGTAACGCAACCATAAATTTGGCAATTTAATATTTTCCACTTATATTTTATTTTATACTTAGCAATATTTTATGTTAGAATGTGGAGTGGCTAGCGTACACGCCTAACTACATCGACCAACCGCGAGGCTCGTGCGGGTTCGATTCCCGACGGGGGCAGGCATTTGTGTGATAAACATTTAGAGGTCTGATTTCCGGGTAATGATTTCCGGGTCTGGGTGTTTATTTATTAAATATATACTGGTATCTATTTAGTATTTCTATGTATTAGTTGTGTTGACTAACACCCATACCACAACCATATAATTTGCTTACTTTGGGGTTAGATTCAATTTGTGTATTACTTCCAGGGATATTTATTTATTTATTTGTACTTAGCTCTTTGGTTCATTTTATAAAATTGGAAAATGACAATAAAAATTATTTATTTGTGGAATATGTGTGTTAAAATGTTGTAAAATAAGCCTTTATTTTGCTAATTCCGCGTAAGCAGTGTAACTGTTGTGGGAAATAATCCTCCAAACGACACAGAATGTGACAAGCCTAACTGACGTTCCCACCACCCACCTCTGCGACCAGAACACGAATACAGGAAGAGCTTGGGAAACAATATAAATTGTCACATTCTTTAAATCTGACAACGCAAACATTTGTACGGTACGGTTGAATTCCTGAGGATGCCTCGGTGTAGGGGCAAAACATACGTCGAGTGCGATTTGGTGTTCTTTGTGGTGAGTGCTTCGACAAAGTTGGTGAAGGATGTGACAAGTAGTTTTGTTCACGTGTTTGGACTCTATTTGTGATCTGGTCACGGAGGTGGGAGGTGGGAACTTTAGGTAGGGTTGTCACATGTAAAGAACGTGACAATTTATATAGATTCCTGAGCTCTTCCTATATTCATGTTCTGGTCGCGGAGGTGGGTGGTGGGAACGTCAGTTAGGCTTGTCACATTCTGTGTAGTTTGGAGGATTATTTGCCACAACAGTTACACTGCTTATGCGGAATTAGCAAAATAAAGGCTTATTTTACATCTGTTATAATGGATTTCCGCAAAGTAACGCCTGATTCAATAAAATATGTTAAAATGTTGTTACAAAGATATTTAAGAATTCAATGTTATCTACCACATTGTGGTGTATATTTAATTAAATTATAAATTTTAACATTTAAATCACAGCACTTTTTATATTTTTGATAGACATTTTATTTATTTATACGTTTAGTAAGTTTCATAATTTATTACAAATAATTTTATAGGTACATTAATTTTAATCCTATTTATCATACACTACCACTGTTGCCAACTCTAGCCAGTCAGGAGAAGAAACGGCGAAACAAACTCTTCAGCAACCATGATTTTATTACTTAAATTAAGTTTAAATTTATTTAAAAAAATGATTTATTTATGCTTGTCAGCAAGAAAATCTTACATTATAATATGTTTTCTCTAATAGCAAATCAAATACCTTCTTTTGAAATCTTTTTGCTGGAAGTGATTTCAGACTACTGATAGTCTCTACTAGTCTAGTCTAGTTTGGTTATATATACAAATGGACATGCAATATACATTATTTTCTATAAATGTTAAGTTTTAGTTTAGGCACATGTAGTTTCTTTCTATTTTGTAAGTTTGTAATTCCTAATACTTAGTCTCACACAGCCTCCAGTCCATAAGCCATCCGCCGTCCATACAATGGCCCATTGTAGTGTTCCACCATTGTGTAGTGCTTACATCACAATGTGTTAATAATATAACATATTTAGAATTTATTCCTCTAGCAATAGCATGCAAACAAACATTAAGTAGGTACAATGAATAATAGATTTCTTGTACAATTAAATTCATTTGGACCTAATGCAACACCTTATTAAATTGGTGATTCTAAAACTCCACATGTGCTTTACATGATCTATGAAACAAGTATATACTTGTTTGATGATTTAGAAGAAGAAAATGTAAATAAAAATACCTTATTATCTTGTATTGTCTTTAGCAACATGAGTCCACTCAACACGAACTTGAACTCCTGTTATTTTCTGCTCTTTTGCTTTTTTGGACCTACTTAACAAAAATGTTTACATATATATTTGTGTGTTCTGGTTCGCTTCGTTAAGAATATTGTAACGTGGCAATGCACATGCCCAAATTTAAAAGTTGGATGACAGCTGTATCTGGTCAAGTATTTCGGATCACCGAGTTCACTCCCCAAGGCCTTCAGCAATGTCAAGAAGTTGTTATGGCTCCTGGAGGAACTGGGTTGGCATAGTAGAGCCAACACAGACCTCTAGACGCAAATTAGTCAACAATTTCGCCAAGTTGTGGAGAAAAGGAAGTAGATTATCAGTGGTTCCAGCTGTGCATAGACATGTCAGCCAAAAACACATGTCATTCTGTCATATTAACTAACATATTTGGTGGGCTTCTTAGTAGTTGCTACTAACTTAAGTGTTTAGTAGTTTGACATTAACATAAACTTGTGCATTTGCCATTATAGGTTTTTATAATGTTCAAATTTATAATTTCAGAAAATTGAGAATAGAATCTGTTTCTGAGTTATCCACAATAGCGGTGGTTATAACTCTAAAACATATAATGGAGAATTCTTCAAAATATTCAACAGAAAGGTAAGTGCTTTTTTTTAATATGCAAAAAGTAGGTACTTGTAACAACTAATTTCCAGCAGTTTAATTAGCTGGTGCTGTTTGTTACCTACCAGATTAAAATAGGTCAGTTTTTTTAATGCCAGCAAAGATAAAAATAAATACAAGTGGAGATTTTTTAGGATTTTTAGGATTAAGAAATGCTTAAGAAGTTATTTGCAAAACAGGTAAGTTAAATGTTAATACAAAGAAATACTTAAATTTGAAAAATTACAATAGTATGCACTATCAATATAATATCTTAATCTACACATGTATCAAAATTATTTATTTCAATAAACTATTAACATACAAAACTCAATTTTACATAGTATAATTAAAAACCCTTTTTTCATACATACATAATACTAAAGATAAAAATAAATACAAGTGTAGATTTTTTAGCAGGATTAAGGAGTGTTCTTTAAATTTAAACTTGTATTTGCAAAACAGGGAAGTTAAATGTTAATACAAAGAAACACTTAAATTTGTAAAACTACAATAGTATGCACTATCAGTAAAAAATCTTAAAAAAAGTATCTTCACGCCCATGTCCTTGAAGATTTAGGCAGAGGCACACCCAGGGCAGCCACAACTAGCCAAAGAACCTGAGCCGCACAATTAGTTGGTGGCTTTAGTTGTGTATGTTGATCTCTCGAATAATGAAGAGTTGTATAGTAATAAGTAAATTCATTCATTGATTATTGAAGCAAAGACTGTAATAAAATCTTGTAAAATCGTGGATCTTAATGTGAGTGAAAGCCAAATGTAAGAAAATAAAGAAATGTCTCTATTCCAAAGTGCCACTATTATATAATATAAAAATGATTTGAGATAAAATATAACAACTGTTACAAAAATGAATATGAGTAGAGAATAATAGTTATTCTCTATTATCTGGAACAAAATAGGTTCCGGGTATAAATTACAATCTCTACCATTTATTTATTTTTCATGTGAGTGGTCAGCACACAGCTCTTCTGACAGTAAGAGATACCCGTGGCCTAGAGACGTCATAGACATTACTCGCTGTCATGTGGCAGGGATGTTAGGCCTATTGTGTAAGTCTATAGGCTACCCTACCCTAGAACGTGACAGAGTCATTATGGCGACAGGAGTAGTTAAGGCAGTGGATACCTACCCAGGCAAGTTGCTGCATAGTGGTCTTGTTAGTGATGATCTACATTGAAACCAGTGCTCACCTCCTATGAGCTGCTTTTTTTTTTAGAAACAGCTTAGAATTACAAGTATGTTTAATTAAATGTGTTCTTTAGATGCCGGGCAAAAGTAATTGTAGTATACTAAATTGCTTTGTTGGACCTCTAATCTTAAGGCGGGCTGATATGAATATTATGTATGAAATCAACAAATGCAAAAGTTTCTAGTTTCACATGATGTAATTTGTCTTCTGTCATTTGTTAAATTTGAGTCCGAATTACCGAATTACTCAAGAGTAAGAAGTTATGATGTAGAAACTGGATATTCTGCCTATGGATGATATGGATGATATGCTTTGACTCCAGCTCGATAAGTCGAAACTTACGATTGTTTTTAAAATTTCGGTTACGAACTTTTTGGCGAATTCGTAATTGGAGGTCGAAGCATGGTAAGCTAGCAGCCTCCATCAACATTACGAACGGTTGATATTGTGTCTATATAAAATAAAAAAAAAATTAAAATCTAACTTAAGTAATTTGTGAATTTTATTTTACAGTGATGGAAGTCAAGATTCAGACAGTGATACAGAAAGCAAACAAAGAAAAAAAAGTAAAGACGAGAAACGACTGAATAAGCCTAGTAAAAGTCAAAAATATTACACAGAAAAGAAAAAAATCATAGAGAATATATCTCCAACATTTTTGCGTTCAAAACTAAAAGACATTCTGGACTTTATCACTGAAGAATCAGAGGCTAGTTTGATTATACGAAATCTAGCGCCAATTGAGGCGAAATTTCTAGAAAACTTTCTTGGAATATACAGAAGGCGGCATATTTTTGAGGATTTTTTTTCTCCAGCTTGTGTAGATATGTTTAAAAAAATAAGTTCCTTACTAAAGAGTCATGAAAGTACATTTAAATTGGATGTGTGTGCTGCCAAAACGGATGCGCAGAGTAAAAAACGGTAGTCACTTTAATTTGTAACTTATTTAAGAGATGTGAGAATCCTATTGCTGATTAGTAAATAAATCAGGTAATTTAAATTTTAGACTGGGTGGGAGAGTATTACCACCGCTGCTACAAGTCTAGGTCCGTCGAGAGAATGGAATAGAAATCGAGGAAATTACTTAATTTTTGTTTCAATTAGACGAGGTTATATTAAAATCGAAGTTGGTTTTTTGCAATTTACTGTGTTGTAAATTATGTCAACCTTTCGTCCTTTAATCTATTGAAATGTTCAAATTCGTCCAGTGTGCTTGTTGTGTATAAGTTATTAATTAATTACCTACTGTTATTTTGTCATATTTTGGTGGTAACTTTGGATCTGTTACTTCGTTATTTTGCTGTGTATATTGGATCATATTTTAAATATAAAAAATAAATAGCCCTGGGGCCTGGAAAGTGTTAAGAGAATATACTAATACACAGAAATATTTATGTAGGTATAATCTAGTTAGCAAATATGTGTATATGTACCTATGTTCCCCCCTGACTGACAGTTCATAAGAGGCGAGAAAAGGCCAAACGGATATTTATTACCAACAATACCACTGCACTGCAACTTGCTTGGATAGGGATCCACCGCCTTACCTATTCCTGCCGCCATAGAGACATGCCGATAGACTTGCACAATTAGCCTCACAATGACGCACCTACAACATGTATGATGTCTATATGGTTCGGTTGTCTCTTTCTGTCAAGGGAGCCTAGTAATAATTATTCGCTGTCTTTTGCCATAAATAAGTTTGTTGTTTTTAACACAAAAAATAAGACTTTGAAACTAAATGAATACGAAGTTTTTTTTTCTTCAAGTTACTCCACAACGATAAAAGGGACTGTATAGCCCATGTGTTGAAAACTATAGACAAAATTTGTCAACTGGGTAATGTCACAAGTCGGCGACATTACCGATTAGTTAATCTATATGTAAATACAAATGAATGCCTATTTAACAAACACTTTAACAAATCGACCAATTCTGCCAATTCTTTTTTTGGTGTATAGGTTATTGTAAGGAGAAGGTTCTCAAAAAGGTAAGGTTTAGGTAAAGGTAAGAAAGGTAAAAGTACAAATAGATTAACCTACGACTATGAAGCATATTAATTTTGTATCCATTCATTCTAAATACACATGTTCATATTTTCCGGAGTAACTTATAAAAGTCTGTAATAGATTTTGTTAACATTTTTCGATAGTGGTACGACACTATGAATTGCAAGAAAGTTAATTCAATTGAAAATTGTTAATGTCAATTTAGTCTCTGAGATTAAAAAATAGGCCACATACAAGTCTATAATGCTTGTGTTAGTAGTACACATCTGCAAATATATATTTGTTTATTTGCCTTCTTTTACAAAAGTTATAATCACATTTCAAATGTATGTTCATTTATTTTGTTTCAGGGAAGTCACATTACTGAAGGTGCCAAGTTATTCAAGTTCAGTCAAAAACTGGTGGGTAAATTTTGTATAATTGTTTGTGCTGCTTGTTATTTGCTTATATAAGGTCTTTTCAAATTAGTGTTCGCAATTTGCCGGATGTTCTGAATATTTTTCTGAAACAGTAAAAAAAATTATATTGGTTCGTAGACCTCACTAAATCATTATCATACAAAGGGCAGGGACGTAATCAACGCGAGCTTGTTTATGACTCGCGCTTACTAAGAATTCCTCTTTTATGGGGGATAATTGCAAACCCCAATTCCCAGCACGCAGGAGTTTCAACGGGTTGGCCGGGCCTCCAGGCCAGAGAGAACATGCTTTATAAATTATAGCACTTTTAAAATTCCATATTTACTTGCTCAAGTTCAATGACCGACGTAGCGAGATGACATGTGCATAGGTTTATATTACCGCGTATATTAATTGCATGTTTTGATTGCGTCTCCATCAAACTGGAAGAGTTTGGACTGATTAAAAATTTGGTTTGAAAATTAGTAAGTAGAATATTAAAATTGATGTAAGCATATTACCAAAACAAATAACAACAAATAGAAGTAATAGTTAATGTACGCGTGCTTGAAAATTAGAGCCAAGCTTATTTAGTACACAATACAGTACATTGATTTAAAAATATTTAGGTACATATCTACCTGCACATTATATTTACACCAAAAAAAAACACCATATTATTTACACCCACTGATATACATATTTACCATTGCGTTCTAAGCACAACCTAGCACGATTAATTATGTGTTTTTGCACTTTATTCTTCTTTTAAGTTTACTTAACTTCCGTTGAACATCTCGTACCTAGGGTATGAGGTGTACATTTTCACCATAACTGAAATTGTTAATCCTACCCCATAAAAAAGGCATGCGGCGTCAGGATCGGTGATCTGGCAGGTCACCCTACCGGCCCCCCTCGTCCTATCTACCTTTTACCTTGTCGTTCGCAAAAATACTCACGAACATTTCGCGCAAAATGAGCGGGAGAACCATAATTCGTATACATGTTTAATGGCAGATCGTCCAGCATATATTCAACTTCATTGAGCAACAGCTGAAGATAAGCCCCGACATTCAGTCGATCCAGGAAAACAGGTCCCAATATCTATTGCCTACCATCCCTGCCCAAAAATTTATATTGAACCGTGTCTGCAAGTTTATCGGAGTCGGAGTGTTTATCAAATACATAAACGACACTATTCTGTACATGAAAACATAATTAATTAGTAAAATACGATATATATACTTCGCGTTAAGCAGCTAAACCACATGAAACTTTACATTGTTATAATCTATTCATTTAGGGACTTATAAGTGTTAATAATATATGCATAGCTGTGTATATTCAGGACGTAGTCATCGTGCACATGATGATTCAGGTAATTCAGAGTTTTTGAGTCATTCTCTGGATAATTAATAGAATAAGTTTGTATTTAAAAATACAAATATCGTTTTTTATAAATTTGGTTGATGGGAAAATATGAATAAGGAATTTTTTACCCGCCATATATATAATAACATATTAATTTTGTATAAATTCGTTTAACAGGTTTACATTCAATAAGACGTTCACATTTTATGATATATTTTATATAATGGCACGACACTATTTATAAATAGCAAAACACAGAGATTCCGCACTACGTCCGATCCGAATCCGATTCGAACCCGTGAAAATATGATCCGTAGCAGCCGTAGAACTATTTCTATGGTAATTTACGCACTAGATCCGATCTCCGTCATCAGATTTGTTTCCGTCATTCTAGAATATCCGTTTCGAAGATTTTTGACGGTAGCCATAGTACTATTTGTATGAACGTTGGCGTACTGCGTCCGAGTTAAGGCCAAGCTGCGTACAAGCATAGTGACATAACTTTGTCTAATGTCGGGTACTCGTTTTTTAAAAACAATGAATGCATTTTTCTTGCACCTTATAACTTATAAGCACATTTGTCTAAATCATCGAATTTGTTAATCATTCGTTTCCTTCTGTTCTCTGATGACTTTATAAACGGTATCAGAAACCCCGCGTGCACTAGCCTTATTCACTACTCTATTCTCCATAGTCATGTTTTGATTTCTACACTGTTTAAAGTTAAATATAAAGTAGTGAATAACCGTGCTATCTTGTGAATTGATAGTGGATATGTTTAGCACAGGACGTAAATAGTGGGAATAGGCAAATTATTATTGTAAATAAGTTTGATTCATAATTTATAGCACGCCTGAATTTACTATTAGGTAGGTATGTACTTTAAGGCGAGTATATCCTGGGGTGAAGCAGAGGAGTTGGAAAATGTGTAGCTGGGCGCTTCCAACGCGCTCATTTCGTTCACTAAATCTGTCATAAATGAGTTCAAGCGGCGTTGTCAATGTGTGCGTGATCAACGTATAGCGCATGACCCGTAACAGTTGGCAAACATACTTGAAAAAAAATTAACTACTTTGGTCATACTCGTATATTTATTTATTTTCCCGTGTTGGTCCGGGCTCCTTTGCAGAATAGACCATCTGCCTTCCTGCCAGGCAGCTCGTAAAAGGCGAGCACAGGCTTACCGTCACTAACACCGTGACATCTGACTAGGTGGTAGAGTTCGCAGCGACTCATCCGGATTGGTACCACCGCCTTAACTATTCCCGCCGCCATAACGTCATGACGTGTTCCGGTTTGGAGGGTAAGGTAGCCGGTAAACTTACTTTTGCTCGAGGCCTAACATCCCGGCCTTATTTTTAATATATTTTGTTAATACTAGCTTTTGCCTGCGACTTGGTATTCAGTGATGTACAAAATGTACAAAGTATTTCGAGTGGCTAGCGTACACGCCTAACTACACCGACCAACCACGAGGCTCGGGTTCGATTCCCGACGGGGGCAGGCATTTGTGTGATGAGCATTTAGATGCTTGCATTTCCGGGTCTGGGTGTTTATTAAATTTATTCTGGTATCTATTTAAGTATTTCTATGTACTAGTATCGTTGACTAACATGGGTGTTAGTTAACACAAGCACATAATTTGCTTATTTTGGGGTTAGATTCAATTTGTGTGACTTGCCAGGGATATTTATTTGTTTATTTATTTTTAAAATAAGTATCAGATACCAGATACAAAATTCTTTCGAGAAAAGTATTTGAAATACTATATGCAAAATAGGTATCTTGTAAATACTTTATAAAGATAAAAATATTTTTGTAAAAAAATCACAGTCAAATTAAAGTTTGTTTATTATAGGTCATTAGGTATTAGAGATCACAAGAATAATAATTAAAAAATTTAGTTAGATTAAAGTATACCTAGCTCTTCAAACTCCTTATCACTGTTTTTCCTCGATGAGGTCTCATGATCATACCCCCAAAATAAAAGAGTCGTTCTATAGGAGCAGACTTCGGGAAACTAGTGTTGTACTTTGGGGTGTTACAAGTTAGACGTGTCTGTGTGTCTGTAGCATCGTAGTTCTTCCGCAGATAGACGGTTTTTTTATTTGAAAGCTGACGAGGTCGAGATGATTCTTGGCTATATTTATATAGCTGCTTCTGTATAAGTGGAAGAAATTAGAAACACTTCAATGCGCTTGTTCCTTTCCGGCGCGGTGGTAGGTGCTAGTTCCGAAGGGATAATGCTAACTGCTGACGGCTGTACTCCGGCGTCGTACGGAGTATGGCCCTGTATGGGGCACCTGTCTGGGCGGACGCCCTCGGTCGTGCCAACAAGACCCTGCTGCGACGTCCGCAGCGGGTCATAGCGACTAGGGCGATACGCGGATATCGGACGGTGTCCTGGACGGCGGCATGCGTCCTCGCGGGAGACTCGCCCTGGGAGCTCCAAGCGCGTGCTCTTGCCGACTCATACCTCGCGGTATCGTCGGCGAGGGCGCGCGGGGAGGCCCTGGCGTGGGAGGACGTGAGGCGCATGCAGAGGCAGGCGTGGGAGACCACGTTGGAGTGGTGGAAGGAGGACCTTGCCCCACCTGTCCCTGGGCAGGCGACGGTGGAGGCAGTCCGGCCGGTCCTCCGAGGGTGGTTGCAGCGGCGGTTCGGGTCGCTGACGTTCCGACTTGTGCAGGTCCTTTCCGGGTACGGACGTTTCGGGAAGTATCTGCACAAGATCGCGAGACGGGAGGCGACCCCCGCGTGCCACGAGTGCGGGGTGCCAGAAGATACGGCGTCCCACACGCTGGGAGAGTGCGTCGCCTTCGAGCAACAGCGGCGTACTCTCTCAGCGATCGTGGGAGAGGATCTCTCGCTGTCGAGCGATGTCAACGCCATGCTCGGTAGCGACAAGTCCTGGCAGGCGGTGGTCTCCTTTTGCGAAGACGTAATAATGCAAAAGGAGACCGCGGAGCGGGCCCGGGAGGTTGATCCCAACTCAGGCCCGCTTCGGCGCAGGCGGACCGGGGGCGTAAGAAGGCGGTCCTGGCGGGGCTGCCGGGGGGAGTTGGGGGACTTTCCTCGGCCAACACGGCCTCGCACGCCTGGGGGGCGACTCCAATGGCCGGAGTCGCTCCTCTTTCAGCGCGGGAGGAGGTCCGGTGAGGACCGAGCCGTAGCCGCGGAGCGAGATGGTGAATGCCAACGCCATCTCGCTCCTTGCCGGGCGGCAGGAAGGTCATCGTGTGGTTTTTAGTCGGTTCGAGTCCGACATAAACCGCTGCTCTCTCCCGAGAGCGGTAGGTATCCGGGGGGATTTTCCACACGTTAAAAAAAACTCATTCTATAAACTGCCACCTACTTATAACTGTCTGATTTAGTTTTATAAAAGAGTTACCTAATTAAGGTTTAGCAGTTAAATAAACAAATGGACGCAAACTGATATATAGTTTAATCCAACGATCCAGTTTGCATCCAGGTCAATTTCGACATCTCTATCTTTTTCTATCACCATAATTATGTGGACGCAAATTGGTAATTTTAATAAGCATAGTTATAATGCCAAAAATAAATTAAAACCCCATCTTAATATCACATTTCTTTATATTAAAATAAAGGATCAATTTAGAGATAGTAAGTTGAGTTCGCGTCCACTATGGACGCAAACTGGCTGATTCATAGAATTGGTACGTCAGTTCTCGTCTACCTCGTTTTAACTTTTAAAAATACATTTAAAATCATCATTGGTTTTATTCTTATACTCATTTTCAAGGTATAAGAATAGGAACAAATGCAATTTTTAATTAAACTTTAAATTTGGTATTTCACTTTTATTTTTGTAGTTTATTAAATATTTAATAAACTACTAAAATACACTTTATAGTTTTATATCAGTTGAAAAACGGAGCGACAAACGTTCGACTAGCACGGCGCCTCAGCGGTCACTGTTTGGTCACTGTTTCTCGACGTAGAAATGAACGAGAAGCCCTATAACGCGGAAAGGATTATTATGAATTCTTGCGAGTTAAAATGGAAATTATTTAATTATTTACATAAACGACATTTAATCAAAATTTTGATTCATACACATGAAACATTAATGTATCATACACCATTCAAATTAATTTGAATTATATATCTTTGAAATTGTTTAACAAATAATGAGCTTAAATCTCAATTTTAGACCTTACTTTATGATTTTTTTCTATCGAGTAAAATAATTATAATCGTGTTATGGAAGGCGTATTATTGTAAAAAAATATGATCAATATTCACATGTATTTTTCATACCGCCTTATCTTGTAAGCTTTAGGCATAAAATTGTTTTAAAAAAGCCTGTTTTTAGGACTCAATCCGCCTTAATTATGTTATTTGTTGTGGTAGAGTGTTTGCCTATCAACGTTATTTGTTTTTTAACGTAAATTTAGTGCCAATGTGATAGAAAATACGTACCTATGTAATATCTGTACGAAATGCTACGTACTCGTATCTACCGTGCGTTGTCACGCTGCGCGTCGTCTCGCAGTAATTGAACTTAAGCAACTTAATACGGAATGTTAAAAGTGATATATTTTAAGTCTATTTTTTTACTGATTCAATTAAATATTCAGAATATAACCATTTGAAACACTTATTTGAATATAATAATTATATCCGCTATGTACCAGATAATAAGATTTCTAGTAATTGATAATAAAATATATTTTCGACCGGAAAAGGTAACGATCAGAATAAATGTAGTTTTTGTTTTATAGATAGGTACCTATGTCAAATTCTTACAAACGTTCTTGATTACGAGATAATAATTTTATCTTATTAAATCTTACTCTATGGCAAGATGGGCCTTAAAACACCTGACATCTTAAATCGATGAATGGCCTGTAAATAAGTTTTTCTGAAAGAGAAATGTTTATCATAAAGATTATTGTTAGGTACATACTTACTTATTATTTAATTAATTTATTGGAGTTTACTCTTTAAGAAACGATTTGAGTTATAAGGCCCGGTACGGAAATTTTATGAGGAGTAAAATCAAGTGTAACACGAAAAGTTGAGGCGTTGAGTTGAAAGAGACAAACATATGTAAGTCGTACCGCTTCAGTCCTTCAGTATTTTTTTCTCCTTCAGGACTGACGATCTCGCCCGAACAAAAGTCAAGTCGCCCCGAGCGGGTCGTCATTCGGCTCCGCCACAGTCGAGTTACATATGACATTGACATTAGTCGAATAGTGTAATTAATTTATTTAATTAAGTGGTCGAATAATTAGTATTAGTATTATTCGTAGTCGCGTATCGCTAGCATATAGTAGCATTTATTGTATACATCATTTATCCTTTTTTTCTATTCGATATATATCATAATTATCGTTCGTAAGGAGTAAACTCCAATCATGCGTCGTAGCTGACACACACACACACACACACTTTTTTATGAATATACTAATTAGTGTTTTTGTGTCGGTTTTGGTAGTACCTGTCATCTTGAACATTAAGAAGATGTAAAGAATCAAACAGTTTGACTTCACCTATATATCATTTTCAGGAGAGCGTCTCCAAATCTAAAGCAGAAACCAAAACAACTAACTGGCAATATTTCTAAACAAGATTCCAATTTAAATAATCAATCTGCGCCACCATCGTATGATGAGTGTAATTCAAAACAAAACATAGAGTTAAACATTTTTATAACACCAAATAAAGATTTAAGAAAAGTCGTAAAATATGATTCGGAAAATGATCAAAATCTCACTGATGCTTCGGATCGCCTGAAACCAAAAATTAAATCGTTACGCTTACCTAAACAATTAAAATTGGCCTCACCAAAAACATTAAATATAAAAAATGAATTAGAAAAAGATCAGTCACCTAAAAATGTTAAAAAAGAAGAATCAGATCTAAAGTTTAATGTGCCTTTTCAAGCCGAACTGCCTTTGCAAGACGAACTTAGAATGTCACGTGTAGCATCCAATGATAGTTTAAAAGGACTAAGTTCAAGTGCTTCGAAATTGTCAGAACATTATAAAAGCTTTTTAAGAAAAATATTAACAGAAACAAATTCTGCAATGTGTAAAACGGAGTTGGCAACTCTTTTTAAAGAAATTTTGGAAAAAAAATCAGAAGAGGAATTTATGAAAATTAAATCTGATAAGTTAGTATTGGAAGAAAGCCTGCCTGCGAACATTTCGGGAAAATGTTTTGATGAAAATGTGAATCTAAAAGCAAATGATAATAAATCGGGTGAGTCAAAGTTAGAAATTACGCCCAATGTGTCAATAACAAAAGATGCACCCGACGGTCCAAAATCGAAAATCACATCCGAATTGTCACTAGCAAATTTGAAAGTTGAAACTTCAAAATCTGTCAGTACTATTGGTTTTGGTAACGACATAGCATTTAAAAAACATATAACTATAAATGACAAAGCGAAGACTGTTCAACCAGACAAATCGGACAAACCTGTGTATGTATGCTTTTATTTTCGTTATGCTTACGGTCATGTCGAAATTGCCAAACTGAAGCTTAGCATTTTTTCTTCTGATATTGAAAACAAAAAGACACATTTCTTGATGCTACGGAACATGCGTCGCCCGCAGACGCCAATGATGGTAATGACGGTTTGCCAACTTGATCCTAGTGTATGTATCCGCTGACTTTCTGAATACAGGTATAGGTAAGGCCGTGGGACCAATCTGTAAAAGTTTTGCGAAATTTAGATGGAGCTTAGTCGTAGTCTCAGTCGTGATTTCGACGCTCGCTTTGTGTAAACCGCATGGTGCTACAAAGCAGTTGAGTTCATTCAGGGAAAGTAACAATAAGATTACCAATTTGAATATATTATTAATAAAAATGTTTTTGTAGGAAAATGGTATGCACGAAATCGAAGGAAGAAAAAGAAAACGTGAAGTCTGATGTTGCAAACAAGGTGAGATGTCAGATATAAAAATTAGACCCAGAGAACACCATCTATATATTCTTGCCATATCAACTGTCAAAGTGAGACAGTAACTTCCAAATAGATAAAAACCTTACCTTACTTTAAGCGTCATGAGTCTCCCGACTGTTAAATTTAATTAAATACCAGTATGGGATCTATTAAAATAAAGGCCATCGCAATTTTCAAAGCGTTACACACACGACTAAAGCGATCACCTTCTTCTATTTGAAATACAGAATTGTGATTACAAATAGACTGTCCATGTGAAATTAAATAAAATAAAATAGTCGTTTATGCCAAGATTAACTAATAAAAATACTTTAAAATTCTCAATACACTATACTATACCTTTGATACCGGTGCGCCTTTTGCATAGGCCTCCTCCAATTCTTAATGGACTCACTGTCATTTTCAGGTCATCTTCTCACTTTGTAACTTGACGTCCTTTGCTTCTTTTACCATCCTCTGGAAGCCAGATGGTGACTTGTTCACTCTGTTTGCTTAATGCATCTCGAAGCATATGTCCTGTCTGTCTCCATTTTTGCATGGCGCCAATGCCGGAGATTTTAGTTTTTGTCATTATTTCTATGTTTCGGACCTTGTAGATGTATTCCTTGAAATATTCTGTTATATTTCTATTAACTACTATGCTCATCTCTTTGTGATTTTTGGTTTGCTTTGCTTAGATTGATTATTAGTCTTGCTTCTTTGATTTTGATTGTTAGATTTCGTGTCTTTTTTTTTCAATTCAACTTTCGGGGTTTCTTCTATAAATACCAAATGCATCGGCAAATCTCAAATTGTTTAAGTTGAGCTCCGTCGATATTAAAATCTAAGTGATCCCACTCTAAAGTCTTTTTTTAGTCTCAGAGAGTGAATTGGCAGATGCAAATGTCAATTTTACAAATAATGATACCTCGTATGTTTTTTGTAGTGCTGTTTTAGGATACAAATTTTATGAAACAAATTTTATGATATGAATTTTATGAAATTATAGTTTAAGTTTTTTATGTATTTGTAATTTCTTATTATTATATTTGGTGCATAAAAATGTTATTGTATTGTAAGTTTAGCGGCTACCCAACCGTACCGGCGACGATAAAATCATCATCTTTGTGTGAGTTTGAGGGTCTATACGTGACAAAAACTCCACCAAGCGCCGACGGTAGTAAGCATCTAACAATTATTGCCAGCAACCCTATTACAAAAGTCGTTGAGGCTCAACTAACTCACATAGTATCCCCCATTGTAGCATGTACTTTAATATTTGGAACACGTACTTCCTTTGGTTCACACAAAACACTCTTAACGATATTTATGATTATTCCCCAGGATTTAAGAAAACGTGAACAAATCCCACTTATCATAAAATACGAAAGACCGTATGTAACAGAATTTACTGATGGTACAAAGAAAAATGATTTATTTTCCTTTAAAAATTAACATTAAATTAATGTTAATTTTTTAAAGAAAAATAAAAGTAAATTTGTTTGATACTACAACCCCAAATCTGTTAGCTACTTTTAACTGACATCGAAAAAAGATGAATGTGACTTCAATTGTGCTTTTTTTTAAAAATAGCGTACTTCAGATATGGTCCCGTTGGCACCAAATCTGATGATGA
>NJDC01000127.1:87072-112100 GCA_002245475.1 Calephelis virginiensis
AATAAATCATTTTAATTTGTCTTACCTCGCTCCGCACAACTTTTCTCCGCTTTCTTTCCATGCTGACGCTAATCGATGCAAAATTTTGACGTGAAACAATTAAGCACTAGTGACCCGAACGGCGGCTCGGTCAAGACTGATCTCTCCCGAACTTACGCACACAGAGACAATGTGCATATGCAGTTACGCAAACAATCATAGTCAACCCGCGCTCGTGAGATAAAACGTCTATACTAATAAAAACAGTTTAATATCGTTTATTATCGGTGTTTGTTAATATCAACAAGGTTCTTTAATATCGGTGAAATTTTCTTTTTAAAATTTGTACAAAATATTTTAAGCACGGGACAAGTGCTAACAATATTTTACGAGAAGTCCTACAAAGTAACCTAGTAACATAATTTTGTAGCTGTGTCCTGCTGCTTAGTTTGCAAACATATAATATTCGATATTTTCCATTGTTTGCATTTGTTAAAACTTCGATTAATAGATTTTTATTAAATTTGGCCAAAATCTGTTTAGACGTTTCGGAGACTATTTCCTACTTACAGCATGACACATTTTTTTTATCTGCGTATGTAAATATATTCTTTCGAGATTTTATATAAATGTGTTAATCGGCTCATTCAGGATGATGCGCCTCATGGGGTGGGAGGGAGGGGCTCTGGGTGTGGCGGGGGAGGGCATTCTCGAACCCATAATGCCTTCCATGCAACAGGTAACTACGTTTTTTTATTACTAACTTATCGGTAACAAAAAGCAATATTATAAAAAAAGTGTTTTGAGAAAGTATAAGGATCTACTTTAAAAGTGTGAATAAAAACCATTTATTTATTCAAAATGGTATATTTACCTGACAAACTTACTGTCAAAAGTGTTTGAGCTACCCCATAATAAATGTTGCCTATAGCCATCAAAGAGCCAATAATAACCAAATATTAATTAATTATAACTAAACATGTTGATTATTTATTATTGATTTAAATGATTTATAAACCATGGCCGACTTAAATTTAAATTAATTTTCACCATTTTCTGCCTTAAAAGAATTTGTATATTGGATGTATTTTTTTTATACAAGAGGAGGCAAACGAGCAAGTGGGTCACCTGATGGAAAGTTATCATCTCCGGCCACGGACATCCGCATCACCAGGAGTATCACAGATGCGTTGCCGACCTTTAAGGAATGTATTCATCTTCGCTCTTTTTTGAAGGTCCTTAAGTCATAATCGTTTGGGAATACCGCCCTCGACAACTGATTCCACAAAGGTGTTGTGCGAGGTAAAAAATGTCTTCAGAATCGCACGGTTGCAGATCGCTACGCAACAAGATGATGATGGATTTGGGAAATTTTACGTGGTTCTTGATATCTAACAGACTTAGAACCGGAGTTGGTCACTTAACTTGTAACCAAATTTGATAATTAGACACTTTATGGTCCGTAGAAGGTTCTAGGCCATTTTTTATCTCTTAGGATAAGAATTAAGACGGTAAAAGTCAAAATGTAAATTGTACTATAAATTTAGTAAGGCATAATCGATTTTATTCGTTCTTTTTTGTTTTGTAGTATGGTGCTTCATATATTTCCCGCAGTTCTTTCTAATTCGTTAGTTTATAGTTTAGAAATTACAGACATACCCAACAACACTCAGTATAAAGTAATCAAATATCTTGAAATCCGGAATATAGAAAAGCATTTGAATGTACATGTGGTCATAAGCTGGTGTTTGGACTTGGTAATAAATTCCAGCCATATTACCATTATGAATGCAAAAGTTTCGTTTACAGCAGAAAATGGCGATTGAAATCGCAGTTACAGCTTTTAAACAATGCTTTTTTTCATATCCGGCGGGGTCAGGGAGTTATGCAAACGGTGTCAATATATGCCTACGTTCTCGGTCTATGTATTTAATACGATCACAACTTCGCACACGAGCTTCAAAGAATATATTTTCGTTCCATTTTTTTAGAATAACCGCGCTGGGTTAGGCCACATAAAAGATACACACTCGAGACTTTTCAATGGCATTCTAAGTTTATTTCAAACTAAGTGTCAGTCGATTGTAATTCACTTTGAAAAATTAAACAAAAGTGATGGCAATTTTATTTCCCATGTGTTGTGGGCCTTGAATAAAAGGGAGAACATTGGTTTGGAAGATAAGGAACATCGTGATTTGTTCCAGACCATTATGAACTGTATGATCGAGGATTTAAAGTTGGAAATTGATTTTGAAATTTCTAATAAGTAAGTATGCTTAAAATGTTATCTGATATGACATAAAATATTTAAGGTATATCTACCCACGACCCTATCGTTCTAATCGAGTTATCTTGAACTTACATACGTATTTTCACGTCAGGCCCTTGCAAAACCACGTGCCAAGTGAAGGCGATCCTACTGACCTACACATTCATTCGTGTAAATAAGATCTCTGAAATTGTTCAATAGTTCAGGTATATTAGATGTTTTAAAATGTGCCGCTACACTGTAAACTATTGCTCGTCATTGTCGTGTTCAGGTTTGGAGGTAGGGAAGCCGATAAGTTTACTCAAGAGGCTCAAGAACTTAGGTTAGTGCTAAACCATAAATATAAGCGAATGTGTATATTAATGGTGTGGGGGACGTGTTTTTTTTAATATAATCTGTTTGCTTGTTTAAAAATGCGTACCTTCCTCATTCTAAAGCTTGTTTCATTTTCGCATCCCAGCTTTTAGTCTCGTAGGAATACGGAATGTACCTATCTATTTTTTTTTATTTCAGATCTATCACATTAACGAAGTTGTCGAACAATAAAAATGTTGGTTCAGTAGCTGTTAAAAATAAGACAAATACTCCCGATACTCATTTGATTACTGATAATACAACTAAAAAGTTAAATGATGGAAATCCAAAAGAAATAGTTTATAATATGACCTTAGATAAGTCAAATAAAGTCTCAGATAAATCTATTAAAGGAGATAAAACATATTCAAATAAAGATTTGTCTAAGAATCAAAGTTTGAATAAAGTTGATAATGTTAATACTAATAATAATGTTAATAAAAATATAGGTTTAAGGAATGTATGTAAAAATGCAGCTGAGTATGAAAATACAAAAGATAGTAAGAATCTCTTGAAACTCGATGTCAATGATTCAAATAACAATATTATTGACAATGTTGGCGATGACAAGAAAAAAATAGAATGTAAAGTTAACACCAAAGACATAAATGACTCTGGTAAAGAAAATATAAGTGTTGTAAAATATAAAATGCATAATATTGTTAAAATTCAACCACCGGGTTATCCAAATACCAAAACAAATGTAATTTTTGCTAAAAAAATTACAGAAAACATTATGAAAAATACAGGGAAAAATTCTAACGTAATATGTCATGGTATTCAGAATGGTAATCTTGTATATAGTTATCAAAATAAGACATTAAAAGACCTTTTTAAAAATTTTAATGTTATAAATTTTCAATTAGAAACGGTAACCGAATATAAAGTGAACGTTCGAACTAACGCCATTGTAAATTATACTGATTTTTTGAAACAATTGGAAAAGTCGAATGCTGGTTTAAATACTAATGACTGGAGTAAACTTGAAGAAAATTTTACTGCTGAAGGATTGTTATACACTATTGAAATTAATGAAAAAGCATTTAAGGTTTTGTGTAATAATAATTTTGTGTTGGTCGCTGATAACAATACTGCGACTTTTAAAATTTTGTTATGAACTAGATTTACCGGCGACACAAATATGACATTAATTGGACGTAGTTAAGCAGAAAGGACCCAACCCACGTAAACACCAAAATTGAGTAAAACATACTAAAGAGGTTGTAAAGCTTATAATACTTTTGTTCAGTAAAAGATCCTAGAGGTAAACAAAGTTATGACATTTGTATAATAATTAGATACCAACCCACATGTATGGCCAGTACATATTATTGTAAATATATAAACTTCAAAGTCAATTATCTCAAAACTAGTTAGATGTGGATTGGATCCTTTCTGCTTAACTACATCCAATTTGTAATAATTGACCAGGAGGTACTTTTTGATTTTTCTTCACCGTTTTTTTACAGATCTTGTAATGAAGCGAATTTTTTTTCTGAGTTTTTCTAGCACGTATTAAAAGTATATCATGCATACATTATATAATAACATTTTAAATGGCTTTTAATTTAAACCATTACTTGGTAATGTTAATATTAAAAGTCGTAATATAAAATGAAGATTTTTATCATTAAGTAGACAATTCTGCATTTTGTTTTTAATATGTGTTAAAGGACAATAAATATAAAAGTCTTTATTTGTTCGTAATTAAAACGTGTATTTGGTATATTTGGTTAATGTCACACATATTGTTATAATATTGTTTAAATATTTTGTATATTTAAGCAACATATTTTAACGTTTATTAGCTCAAACATTAAATCATGATTTTACAAAATTTTTGAAACCGACATGTTTTGGTAGTATTTAGAAATTTGTTAATTTTTTTATAGATTTTGGTATAATAATTATTAGGATATCTGGAATGTGTTTAAATATGAAAATTAATAAGCCTAATGTAATATTTTTAATGCTATATGTACACTTGTAGGTGCACTTTTTATATGTTAGACAGGTTATCTTAAGGGGTAATTTATAGTTGCGTTTGAATTCCATGGCATTATCTGGAGTCTGCTTTTTTTTTATAAAAACTATTTTAGCCAGGAATTTAATAAATTGTTTTTAACTTTAACAGCAACAAAGTATAGTAAAGTGGTTCAAAAAGATATTTTTTTTAGGTACGGGTTTTCTATCTCGAGCCTACATTGTTCTCTATAGTCTATATTATTAACGATAGATCTAGCAAAGTTGATATACTAATATAAAAGAGGAATGTTGAGATTGCGTTATTTTATATATTTATATAAATTATAAACTTGTATTACCTAAGATATAATTTTAAAGTAATAGTAAAAATCTATAACTTTAACGAAAAAAAGTGCTATTGTTAATGTTATTGTTATAAGAGTTTTAATTGACGTTAATTGTCACTAAAGATAACGTTAATGTTGTTTGAAACAAGGTCCGTAATGGCTCGTCCGGATTTAATCCAGCGAATTGGGTACGGTTTTGAAGAACTTTGTTTACACAAGATTCAAAACATACCAGCTACTGGTTAGCAACTCGTCATGACCAAAATGGTGACGCGTAAAGTTGTCGTCGAAAAAAAGCTTGAAATCAAAATTTCAAAAGTTCTTCAAGTTCTCAAAATGGTCACTAAAATGATGTTTTAGCATTAGAACTGTCACAATATAATCTGTAGGCAGCATGGCCGTAGATATTAGCCTTTACGGAGGGGACCAAGATAAACAAAATATTTTTTTATATATTTTAATGTAGCCTTCACCATCTGTGGAATTTGAGTTACACATTACATTACATATTTATTGCTTTATTGGGCAAATACAGCCAGTACCAAAAACGGCTTCCCGAACGTCTCGGTTTTTCAATTCTCGTGAAAAGAGAAAATAAGCAAAGAAGACAAAATGTACTCGCCACACACTTTGCATAACTTAAAATAGTAACATGTTCAAATAAAAAAACCCGTGTCGTCGTTTATTTTGCTTGCTACCATTAGTATGAAACGTATTAAGAAATACATATAAGTATATATTTAATCATAATTTAATTTTTATTAAATTTGTGAAGCAGTAGTCGCAAAAGTCCAGTATAATTGAGACACGTGATATGTGACAACTTGACTAATTTAAACTACTGACAAAATAATTTGTTAAGTATGTATAAAAAGACTGAAAATTAAAGACTGAAAGAACTATTGTCTAAAACTAAAAAAAATATTTTTTCTCGTTGACTCTCGTTGAATCTTCGTTTATTTGACTGCCTCGTTGGTAGAGATATAAGCGTATACGTTTATCGCCACCGAATAGTGTGAATCGAAGGATTAGATTCGATTTCCGACACGGGCAGATATTGTGATAGACATAGATTTTAGATTAAATTGAAATCGGTATATTTATATTATATGCAACGCCATATTTTAACTTGAATATCTTAATAATGATACTGCCAACTTTTTTTAAATAAACAGTATAATGCAGTCATAGCTAGTGGACGGTCGAAATATCGTCGGATAAAGGGAGGTCCTAAACCGACCAGAAAAATCAAAAATCTTGGAAAAGTAGATCTAGTAAAAAATTGTGCGACGGCCCGCCGTGCCAGTGGTGTCTAGAATTTTTTCATTATACATTATTCTTTGTTTAGTAAGCAATTAACAGACCCAAAAAATAACTTAATTAAAAACACTGTATGTTATTGCTGAACTTCACACTGTTACATTCGCTTCGCTGGCCTCGTTGTGAATTAGCTTGAAGATTCCTAGAGATGCTTGCACCTCGCTATACGCGTGACATGTAACGTTTTTTTTATTTTCAAACTCGAGGGCTAGCAATGATACCAAGTTATACGAAAACGAATAATTTGCGCAATTAAATCCGAACTTGTGTGGGCTGCTGCAACTGGGATTAATATTAATCCAAAGAACTGCATAATTTAACGAATTTATGTTTCAACTATGGATGATTTTTGAAATACATTTCTATAGAGCGTCTATTGGACGGTCCAATAGACCTACGTTTATTTTAGGTTTTAGTTACAATTATGTGATAACTAAGTTACAGTTTCTGTTGTGTTTTATGTAAGTTTGAAATCTCAAATTTACATCTTATACTTAATAAAAAAATAAGAGATTCGTATTTTTTTATTAGAACCAATATCCATTATTGTTGAAATATTCTACCGAATTCTTTTAGGCCAAGTGGCAGTTTCGGCTCCGACTTGTCCGGATTAGTATATTTTTGCCATCATTACTTCAGTGCACGCCATAAAATATGCTGTTTACTCAACCTGTATTACAACGGCAAATTTATTGAAGAGGCTGATACAAAATTAAAATTAAACAGCTACGAAAAATACCGTATATTGAAAAGAATAGTCACAATTTTATCTATGCTCAAGTGATAATGGGAGACCACCAACAATAAGTTCAATGAAACCGATCTGTAATTTATTTTAGGCTCCCTAATGGAGTTCTTCAACGGAACCACAGTAAATTTGCTCAAAACAGCTGCCACTCCAGCCAGAGACTGCATCAATCCCAGACGTTCACCTGTAAATGAAAATAACACATTATACAACTAGTCTATGCCCTGATGTCACGCGCTAGTCGTTGTGCCGCCTGGCCGACGGATTAGTGTACATGTCTGAAGTACTGAATGACTGCAACTATTTTAAGAAATTAGATAACAAGTGCCTATCCCTATTTAGTAGGGTAGCCGGTAGACTTGCAACATAGGCTAATAGCTGCAGGATAGCGACGCACCTGTAACATCTATGGTGTCTATTATAGGCCACGGTTGGATCTTACCATCAAGACACCCGTGTGCTTGTTCGCTGACATATGGCATAAAAAATGTATGAACGATGGACATAATGTATATTTAAAGATAGACTGATAAAATACAATGTTGCTTACATTGTATTATGTCGAATACAGGGGCTAACGGAGGTCGTTTAAAATTTACTATGTTTAATATGCAAGGAAGTGTCTTATGCCAGCACAACTTGTTATTGTGTTATTTAACCAAAGAATACAATGACAAGTTATCACCCACATTAATAGAATTTGTGATGTAATTTTTTCAATATTTGTGAAGTTCTAAGTCATGCCATTATTTATTTGTGGTTTAGGTTAATAGCTACAGGGAAGGGGCAAATATATAGAAAGTAGTTTGGGTTTAACTGACACTTAACTATATTTCGGCCGTTCAGAGAATGCGTTCCTGACACCTATCAGTGTCCGAGTGGCCGAGTGTAATGGCAACGTCAAAAATCATCTAACGTAACTTTCGCGTTAGTGAGTAAACTTGTAACATGTAGTTACACGTTTTAAGTGCGAGTGTAATGTCATTGGAAAACCGTATCACAAATCACTGAGTTACGAGTTTACTCACTAATGTCTGCGTTTATAATACGAAAAAATCATATGTAGCTAACAACATATTATGTCATTGTTTAAGGTGGGCATACTTTCTATCGTCGTCGTATTACTTTGCGAATTTTCTTTTTCTTTTACCCCTGCAAGATAAAAAAAAGAGATAAAACGAAAACAATGTCAATACATTTCTTTCTTCTTCTTTCTTAAGATTTTGGCATTCGCGTTAATATTTTGCCATTAGTCAAGTAGAAATTTGCATCAAATTTACCAAAATCGGGATTCAATTATTATTAGTCACAAGTCATCACCTTCACAGCCACTGCAAAGTGTTAAATCCCGTCCATATACCATCAAGCCAGGTGTCACCTAGAATGCGAGGTTCTCTTATGAGAATAGTAACACCTGGAATATTATCTCCCCGGCCCAGAACATCTAGGCCACATCTGACCCCAAGAAGACGCATGCGATCTGGAACTTCCTTATACGTAGATCAAACGACGAGGGTATTTCTCAATTCGGATATGGAGTGGAGAAATTTCCAAATTCAGAAATTTGGAAACAAGCCGAACAATGGCAAAAAGAAAATGAGTTACGTATGAGGGAGTTGGAACTAGTGTCGCAATCCAGTTGGCAAGAGTTGACGGGTAGGTCGCTAGATATACTAGATAAAATAGCCAACAAGATTTAATTTATTTTTACGAGACTTTTTTGGAAGACTAACAAGTAGGCGGATTTCCTGATGGTAAGAAATTCACGCCGCCTAGAGACCCCAAAGGTGGTAATAGTGCGTTGCCAACCTGAGGCCGGGATGTTAGGCTTGAGCAAAATTAAGTTTACCGGCTACCTTAACCTCCAAACCGGAACACGTGAACGGCAAGCATTGACTTTAGAGCGGCAAGAATCTAATGTGGTACCAATCCGGGCAAGTCGCTGCGAAACTCTACCAACTAGTAGGATGTCACGGTGCTAGTGACAGTAAGCCTATGCTCCCTGTTTCGAGCTGCTTGACAGGAGGGCAGATAATCTATTCTGCAAAGGAGCCCGGAACAACACGGGGGAGATACGACAAGAATAAGTAAGGTGGAAGAACTCCTTCAAGTTGCTGCATGGCTCTCTTATCACTGATTTTGTTGATAAAGAGGCATTATAGTCCTATTCTACATTGGGGACTTCTGCCAATACGAGAACACTGATTGCTCATAATTTAATGGAAAGACTTTTAACATATAAAAATCTATATGTTTTATGTAAACTGTTAGAGAACAACTTAACGGCTCTCCTGATAGTAAAAGATAAACGTGGCTGGGATTTTAGACATATCACGTAAGTCTAGCGGCTTCCCTACCCTCTGGAATAGAACATGACTTGAGTCATTATGATGTTAGGTATAGGTAAGAATAAGCAATATGAAAAAAATATTTATAAATACATTTTATTTACAAATTATTTTTAAATTTAACATATTATACATATTAAAGCAGTGTTACAATATATTTTTAATTTTAATTCTTTGGTCCCCCGTTAATCTTGTGACAATACAATAAATTGAGTTACATTAAATATGTGTGTTATGAATATATTAACCAATTGGTTTGATTAAATTAATCTTTTAAATCTATTAGTATATACTGAGGTAAACATGCAGTCATTGGACAGTTAACTTCATACCCCAACAACTAAGTACAGTAAGTATGGGAGGTGTTATACCTAATTTCCTTAAAAAATCCAGTACCTATCTTCTTAAATAAACATCATAATCATCACTGTCCATGCGTTTAATCCCAGAATCTTAGTGTAAAAACTGATGCTAGAGTTTAACTTCGCTATATGAAATACCAGTTGATAAAATTGCATACATTTACATTGATATTCACAGTAAATACGAGTAATAAACTGTAGTCACTAAAAGAAACCCATACACACAGTAGTTATGTAAACAAACATAACAATCAATTTACAATATCGTTTTACATAGCTATTTAAATTCTTTGGACACTAAAATCAATTAAAAAAATATTTATAGTCTAATGCTCTATCTTTATGGAGGCATCGCCATTGATTGTTCAATTACTTTAGCAAACTAAACTATTGACTCCTCCCTGGTTTAATCACAGGGGGAGGTTACACATGTGACCAAGACCATTTATGTTATGAGTTGGGTGGTTACAAATATAACCGTTAACGTTTGAGTCCAAGTTAGTTCATACTCAACTTTATAAGTTAAAAACAATAAAACAATCATACAAATCAATAATTTCTTTGTTTCAAGTTGTAAGTAGATATCTAAAACAAATATTAACTATTATTTATTTCATTTTATTTTAACTGTATGGATTTTACTCCCTCTTAACTACGCTCCAGCTTCCTCTAGCCCTAATTCTACTCCCCTGTCCTCTTCCACCGACTCCTCTTCTGGTTTGAAGGCCACTGCCACACCGCCTTCGACTTGTCATTCCCCTAGTTCTAATACCTCAACAAGCAGGGTTATTTGGTGTTGATGAACGCGATGAAGAACTGTTGGAACCTGCTTGAAATATATCTAGTTGCAAACATTGTGGCCTTGACGTTCTTAAGGTAATGGATCTCCAGGATCTGTGGGATGGGTTTTTCTAAGGTGTTCACGGTGATGATACGGCAGCGGTGCTTACATGCATTATCACACGCCGCCAACGTCCGAATATTTAGCTCTTTTGGTTATGCCATCTAAAAAACTCATGAACTCCTCCTCTCCCATGTTCTCCAAGTCCAACATACGGTAACTCATCTTAAAATAATGATATATCGTATCTCTAGTTAAAATTACAAACATAAGTATTGGCTACCTACAAGTATTTGTATTTTGCACAAACCTCACCTTTGATACTACCCTACTTTTATGACTATAACATCTTTCTCAAAGAAACTTAAGAAAAACAGTGATTCGTATTAGAAAGGATAAGGATTTATTATACTAATTCAAGTGTTATATGTCCATAGTTTTCAAAAATAAAATAAATAAAAACCAAAATCTATGAACATTGAAAATTCGCCAAAAAAAACGTTAAAAAACATCTATTAGGGTTACGCTATTATTGTACTTTACACATCCTTTAGTTAATCACTTATTATTCAAAATATATAAATAAAAACACCATTACCGACGCCAATTTGTTGCAGTCATGGCGCTAAGTGAGCGAAATGCACGAATGTAACCACTGTTTTCGAAAGGCATGTCCAGAATCTACGGCTAGTTTCACATTGGTGGCGATGCTTGTAGTATAGATAATATTACCGTGCTTGTCGTTCGTTTGGCGCCATCGAGAGAAAAGATGGTCGAAGTTTTTTCATAATTATTGATTTTCGTGTTGATATTGAGTGAAATTAGACAATTTTGGTGGCATTTTGTCCAGTTTTGTTCAGTGAAAGTGCACAAATGAAATAGTCATGAAGAAATTAGCGTATCGTGTATTTCCTCGTTGCCGCCAAATCTCATTACATTAGCTTGAGTAAACAGGCCACCGGCTTACCCAAGAGCCTGACTTGACTTCCTGACGACTTATGACTGATGACTAATTAAAATTAATTGAAATGGATATAAAATTTGATGCGAATTTCTACCTGACTAATGGCTAAATACTAACGTGAAGGCCAAAACCTAAAGAAAGGAAAGAAAGACTACGCGTTTAGCAACTAAGGGTGACGCACAAAGTAAATTGAATAGGTAATAGGTCTTAGAGACATCAGCTAATGTGGTTGGTTTAAGGCCCGGTGAAGTTGTAATAACCGCGAGGTTAGCAACACATTAGTCATTCAAAAAAAAATATGTGGTTGATCACTGCCATCTACTGCGCAACGCTGGACCTATTGCTTGCAACGTATATATGCGTAAATATAAAATGTATATATGTACTCGTATAGCTCCTACCTCAATTTGCTTTTTTTCGAATCATTGCTTTTGTTCTTCCTTATTCTAAGTAAATGAAACACATAATAGTCTTACATATTTATTGATTAAAATTATACAAAATATCATCATGGACGACAAAACTTCTTTCGAAACTAGTAATATGAAGTCAACTAAACTGTAACCAAATTCCTGTAAATAATAGAGAAAAATTGACGATTTGTTATGTATTTAACACATTATCACGTAAATCCATAAAACGTAGCCAGTCATAATTCTGCCACTGCCTTAATTAAGATCACATATGACATTCCTTTTGCGGTGGACGAAAAGATGGCTAGACTAGCTTTGCTAGACTTTGGTAATGTCTTTAACTCGTTTGATCACGATGTGCTTTTGGTAGTCTTAGAAACATTTAGTTTATCCTCAGTCACTATTAATTGGTTGCTGGAGCTACGACAATTTGTTCAAGCGGGGGACGTTAGGTCTTGTTGGTCAAATCACTCAATCGGTGTGCCTCAGCGTAGGATTTTGTCGCCCCTCCTCATATTTTCATTATAAATTCCGTCACTCCGTACCTGACGACGTTATTCCATCTATATGCCGACGATCTTCAAATCTATACGCACTCTAGCCTTACAGAACCTCTCTTGGTTCAAAAAACTTTAGGAGGTCAGCAGGGAAGTTTTCTGTGCCTGGGTTTCTCTTGGTCGTCTTCGGTTTCTGCTTCCAATTCACACTAAGATTATTCTTGCCGAATCCTTGCTTCTATCAATATTAGATTTTGTCGATGCTCGCTAACTCGAGCGTTTTCAACATTTTTGTATTTACTATATCCTGTTTAACCCCTTATGCTTCTGCATATTTAAACACCCCTCTCTTCCTCTCACCTTCTGCTAACACTTACAATTATAGCTGATCTTTTACCTCGGTATCAATAAGTTTTTGGAACTCGTTCCCTGTAGATGTTTGGAGCCAAATATCAATATCTTGAAAAATATGGTTAAACGTCACTTTCTACGTTTAATTTGACTTGGTTAAACTGTTTATTTTTTTCTCATTGTCTAATTAGTTTTATTCCAATTATATTTTTCGACATAGTCTCCATCTAGCTCAACACACTTCTTCCACCTGACCTGCAACTTGTTTATACCCTCGAAAAAAAAAGATTCCGGATGGTCGGTGAAATAGTCGTTTACTGTGACTATCACCTCATCTTTGGTCGAAAATTTCGAGCCACCTAAGTGTTTTTTTTAATTTGGAAATAAATGATAATCCGAGGGGGCTAAATCCGGCGAATAAGGTGGGTGGGGCAGCAATTCGTAGCCACAATCATGGATTACAGACATTGTTTCAACCAAAGTGTGAACACGTGCATTGTCTTGATGAAACAAAACTTTCTTACGCAACATTTCCGGCCTTTTTTCTTTTATTTCTTCCCGGAGTCTTCGTAAAAGGTTACAATAATAACTGGAATTTATAGTTTGACCTTTCGGTAAATAATCTACAAAAATAATGCCCTTCGCATCCCAAAAAACAGAAGCCATGACTTTGTTAGTCGACAAAACGACCTTAGCCTTTTTCGGTGTAGGAGAGTCTGATCTTTTCCACTGTTTGGATTGTTGCTTTGATTCAGGAGTATGGTGGTGAACCCAGCTTTCATCCATGGTAACAAATCTAGACAAAAAGTCCTCGAGATTAGTCTCAAAAAGTTCCAAACAGTCTCGCGAAATTGTGTATCGAACTCGTTTTTGTTCAGCTGAAAGCAACCTCAGGACCCAGCGAGCAGAAACCTTATGGAACCCCAACTCTTCCGTTATTATGTGTTGCACCCGGCCATAACTAATGTTTGTTATCTCAGCTATCTTACCAGTGGTCAAACGTCGGTCACCCAGTACGAGATCACAAATTTTATCGATGTTTTCTTTCGTGGTAGAGGATGTAGGCCTTCCACTCCTAGGATCATCTTTAATGCTCTCACGACCGCGCTTAAACTCAGCTTTCTAGTTCTTGACACTGGAATACGATGGAGCAGACTCCCCCAAAGTGCTCACCATATCTTGATGGATGTCTTTTGGTGATAGGCCTTTTTTATTGAGGTACTTAATGACTGCACGGTGTCCAATTTTCTCCATTATTGAAAATTGCGTCAGATTGCTTCAAACAAATAATAACAGAAAATTTATATTGTGCAGTATCGGAATGAAACTGCGCACAATAAATCAATATGACACATACTAACAAATGACGGTAGATTTCAAAAAGATGTCATAGCTCCATGTAGGTTAGGCCACGAACTTTTGGATCCACCCTCGTACTATTAAATCAATTCAGACCAATTTTAACAAAGCCTCTGCAATCAGAAAAACACCGGAGTTCTTAGCAAAGAGGTTAACTACCTTAGACAACCTCTGGGATGAATTTGAACAAAATAATGTTAGGCTGGTAGGAGTTAAGGATGAATCTCAGGAATATTTAAAGATCTACTCGTATATCGAGATATTCGTAAAAGTATTGCAACATTTAATAAACAAGAAAAGGCGACACAGTCATGTGGGGAGGTAGATGAGATTCTACTAAAGCAAAGAACTAACTTTAGGGCTTTAAGCAGGTTGATAAATAGTTTTAATATATATGATATCAAAGAAAAATGGGAATTGGAAGACGAGCCGCGTAATATCCAATCACGCTGGGATGCTATAGATGGCTTACACCTACAGATTGATCATATTTTGAGAGGAAGTGACATCGTATATGAGGAAGAATTTAGTAAATCTGAAAATTAGTTAAAAATATTGAACGAAATTTACATAAAAAGTTATGATCAACTTTGCATACACAGCTATCGATGTCCAGTTAGAAATACCTAGCTGTTCTGGAAAATATTTACAGTGGCCTACTTTCTATGAGTTATTTAAAGAGGCCGTTGCCAACAATAATGTGCTGACTAAGACTCAAAAAATGCAACACCTCAAAGGTAGAACACCTCAAAGGAAGTAAGAGGCAAAGCGGAACGCCTCATACAACATCTTAACATTACCGCTGAAAATTTTGATATTGCCTGGGATATTTTGGTACACAGATATAATAGCCCGCTTTTGTTATTCACACATCAGATTGAAACATTTTTAAACCATACACAAACAGACTGCGTACGAATTAAAAAAGCTGCACGAAACGTCCTTAGAGTGTATACATGCAATTGATAACCTAGGGATTGATACCACAACCTGGGATCCGTTGCTAGTACATTTACTATCAAAAAAGTAAGACGTTGACACATATAGGGACTACAAGGGATCTCGACAGACGCCGCGAGAATTACCCACTCTCTCTGAATTTACTGCCTTTTTGGAAGGAAAATTTACCGCTCTTGAACCTATTCTTAGGAAAGAAAGAAGAGAATAGAAGAGAACACAACATAACATCATCGCCTAATCAGAGCAAATTACCAACTTTTAGACGTCATTCATATTTGCAAACCGGTCACGAAAAATATCATAATAAAAGTTTTTATACTTAAAAATCAATATGTCCTTTATGCAAATTAGAACACGATTTCTTCAAATGTAGAAAATATATCAGCATGTCAGATCTTATGAAATTAAAAACTATCCAGCAACTCGATATCTGTAAGAATTGTTTATATAAACATCATAAAGGAATATGCAATTCTACGAAGCGGTGCAAGTTATGTCAAGGAAATCATAATACATTGTTGCACGGCTCTTATGTCAAAGTTTCCGCATCAACTTTGAACATGGAACCGAATATAGAGCCTTCTTCTACAAGCGAAAATCACCCTCAGTCTAAGCAACATAAGGTTAATCATGTCGCAAACGATGATGAAGAAATTCTACTTACGACTGTACTGTTGAAAGTTCTAGCCGCTGACGGTACCTACCACACTTTACGTGGACTCCTTGATCAGGGATCTCAAATTACGTTAATATCTGAAAATGCAGTACAACGCCTAAGTTTGCGACTACAACAATGGCACGCTTCTGTTGCAGGAATAGGAACTGGAGCGAAGCAGGGTCGAGGAATAGTCATCCTTGACTGTCAATCGATTTATAGTGACTATGACTTTATTACTCAAGCTCTCGTTATATCCAATGTCATTAACAATTTACCAAACAACTCATTTTCAAAACAATCTTGGCCTCACCTGCAGCATGTCAACTTGGCCGACCCGGAGTATAATATGTCTCGTCCTATTGACATTCTTCTCGATGCAAGAATTTACTCAGATATTATTATGGGCGGTCGCATAAAAGGTCCGCCACTAGCTCCTATTGCACAGCAAACTAAATTAGATTGGATTTAATCAGGAAACGTAAAGACATTTAACTGTCACGTCATTTTAAACAATTTATCACATATATCAAAATACTGGGAAATTGAGGATATAACTTTCCCATCAGCATTGACAAGTAGCGAACAATATTGTGAAAACTTATATGAATCTACCACAACGCGTACAGCATACGGCAGATATCAAGTTTGTTTACCCATGAAACAAGGATATGAACATCATATCGGGTCATCAAAATCACGAGCTATTATACAATTTAAGCGATTAGAACAAAAATGATAGCTATAGAAAGTTTATGACAGAATATCAAGAGTTAGGGGATATGCGTCTAGTCAATTTATTTAGTGAACCAGCATGCTACCTTCCCCACTTTGGGATTGTGAGACCTTACTCTACTACTACCCAGTTAAGGGTAGTTTATAATGCATCCTCTAAGACATCCACAGGTCAAAGTCCGAATGATCTAATGCATCGTGAACCCAATCTTCAGGCTGATCTGCATTCGATTATCATAACGTGGAGACAATATCAATATGTGGTGACGGCGGATATAGAGAAAATGTTTCGAAGAATATGTGTTGCTGAGTCACATCAGCTGCTGCAAAGTATCATTTGGAGAAACTCGCCAGAAAATCCTATCCAAAATTGTATGCTGACAACAGTCACATATGGGACGAAAGCAGCTCTTTTTCTAGAAATGCGAACTATTAAACAAATTGCAAAAGATGGCGCGAGCCGTTATCCCTTAGGATCAGAATCTTTAAAAAACTGTTTTTATATGGACGATTACTTAGGAGGCCACAACTCTTTTTATGATGCTAAAGAAACTCTAGAACAATTAATTCACCTGTTACGAGAGGCAGGCATGAATCTGCGTAAGTGGTCTAGCAACAATGCAAGCTAGATCAAAGATTTGGAACGTGAAGAACAAAACACTCCGTTTCAATATAAATGTAGCCACGTAAAACCTTAGGACTGAAATGGGACCCTACATCTGATATATGTTTACCTTTGACAGCAAAATATTTAATAATAACTGCAAGAGACAAAAAGACAGTTACTGTCGGATATTTCAAAAATATTTGATCCTATTGGTTGGTTATCACCATTTACCATAAAATCTAAATTGTTATTTCAAAAGGTATGGATATCCGGTATATCATGGGATGAGGAGTTGCCATTGGAAATCAAGCAAGAATGGCTAGAGTTAAAACACGATTTTCAAAATGTAGATCACATTAAAATATCAAGGCATTTGGGTAACATACAAAATAAATATACTTTACACGGATTTTGCGATTCATCTCAAAAAGCATACTCTTGTTGTATATACATTGTTACGTCAAATAGTAAAGGTGAGAACACATCAACATTAATAACGGCGAAGACTAGATTAGCTCCTTTAAACAAAAAAATATCTCTACCACGCTTGAAATTGTGTGCAGCCTTACTATTGTCACAATTGATGAAAAAAGTTAATGATTCGCTTTCAGATAAAACGGTGAGGACATACGGATGGACTTATTCAATGGTGGCACTCGGGTGGATACAAGGAGACACGTCAAGATGGCAGCAATTTGTAGCAAGTAGAGTGGAGAAAATCATAAAAATTATTCCATGACAATTTTGGAGACATGTGAAACAACTGACAATCCCGCCGATTGTGCTACAAGAGGTATAATTGCAAAACATTTACCTGAACATAGCCTTTGGTGGCTAGGACCAAAATGGCTGCCTACGATTACATCATGCGAATCCTGTGTGACATATCCTTCTCCTGACATTGATGTAAAAAAGTGTAGTGTAAATGCAACTTTACATGAAAATCAAGCGACAAATATTGTGATACAAGTAAGTATTAAACAAATACAGCTCTATTACTAAGGTAGTAAATATCATAGCTTGGATTCTACGTTTTATTACTCGTTTACGATGTCAGCAAAATGCAAACTCAGGAAATGTGTTGTCACACATTAATAATTAAAACTATTCAATAGTTCGAGTTTGCCGACGATTTAGCTTGTTACAAAAGGAAACATCTAGTACACAAAAATAGTAAAAATTCTAGTTTAAGTGCGTTTCTGGATGAAGACGGCATATTGAGAGTTGGTGGAAGACTCAGAAATTCAAGTATTACTTTATCAGCCAAACATCCTATCATACTATCAAATCATAGTCGGTTCACGGAGCTTATCGTGAATCAAGCTCATTTGACAACCTTACATGGAGGTCCTAAGTTGACATTAGCATATATTAGAAATAAATATTGGATATTAAGTGGGAATCGTACGGTAAAGAGACTTCTGCGTCTGTGTGTGCGATGTCGTCGATTTTGCAGCGAAAAATATCAGCAGATTATGGCGGATCTTCCATTACCGAGAGTAACCCCACCTTCTATACCTTATACTTACTGTGGTGTTGAATTTACAGGATATGTAGATCTCAAGGCCAACAAAGGCGGCGGAGTTAAAACTTCGAAAGGTTACATAGCAGTTTTTGTATGGTTATCAACTAAAGCGGAGCATTTAGAACTAGTATCTGATCTTAGTACAACGGCTTTCTTAGCTTAGCTGCATTTCGAAGGTTTTGTGCTCGACGAGGTACTCCTTGTCATGTGTACAGCGACCGAGGTTCAAATTTTTACGGAGTAAACCGTTTCTTAAAACAAGAATAAGTTTTAGCCCTGATGATGCTGTATAAGCGAAACCGGTAGGCTACTAATTACAAAGTACCTAATAAATTATAAGTGATAAGTAAAACAGTACAAGTGTTTCTTTCTTTAAAAATATGAATATTTGGAAGTTTTACCAAGCGCCGACGATGGAAAATATCAAATATATAAGAATAAGGAGATAATAGCAAGCATAAATCAAGATTTTTTCAATAACATTGTTGATATGGAGATAGACTGGCACTTCAACGCCCCAGCATGGCCAAATGCAGATGGACTGTGGGAAGCAGCTGTTAAAAGTCTGAAGCATCACATGAAGCGAGTATTAGGAGAGCAAAAACTCACATACGAAGAGTTCACCACCTTGTTGCATCAAATAGAGGCATGTTTAAATTCAAGGCCATTATGTGCTTTAAGTGAAGACCCTGAGGATGAGTATTTAACACCCGGACATTTTTTGATAGGAGGCCCACTATTATCACGGCCACAAACAGACTCTGATTTTTATAATTTGACAAAAAGATGGCAACTGGTGCAATCATTGAATAAACAGTTTTGGAGAAAATGATCCTCCAAATATCTCCAACAACTTCGGGCACGGAACAAATGGCGATCGCCACAAAAAATATACAAATCGGGGAAATAGTACTTATCAAGGACGAGAACCTACCTCCCGGAAAGTGGGCCTTGGGACGTGTTCACGAATTACATCCGGGTAATGACGGATACGTAAGAGTGGTTTCTCTTAAAACAAAAACTAAAATCATTAAAAGACCGGTGAACAAACTTGTTAAACTGCCAATAATGGACAAAAATGATGACTTCGCCCGCGACCCAGCACAGCGTAATGAAATAACAAAACGTCGCACTCGTAACAGAAATGTTTTTTTGACATGGACCATTAATATATTTGGGATTCTATCTTTTCTAATCTTACCAGCCTTTCAACTAAATACAAGCTTTAACATTACAACACTTAAAAACGACAATAGCTTATTTTTTGACAGGATATCAAACATGCATCTTATAAATGACGATTGGAAGCTTATTGTTTAATATAATATGGATCCGTATTGGCAGGGCATGGAACTATTCAATAAGTATATTTTGCATTTAGATAAAATGTGTACAAAAACAAACATAACATCACATTGTGACATGGTCCTACATCAGCTATATCACGGTTACTCCGAGCTCGAGTACTACAACAATATGTTGCTCCATCAGCAGCTTTTATCGCGCACGCGGCACACGCGCGGTCTTATCAACGGTGTAGGTTACATAGCGCTCGAGCTATTCGGAGTATTAGATGAAAGATTTGCCGAACAATATCAAAAGGACTTTGAACTAGTAAGAGCAAATGAAAATAACCTTGCACTACTTTGGAAAAATCAAACAACTGTTGTGGAAGCAGAGTATAATTTACTAACTAGGGTGAAGGATTCTATGGATAAGCAGCACAAAATATTCAATAGTTATAGTTTGGAAAAAGAAAATAATGTGATTTAAACTCAAATTCAATCTGTGTACAACCGAAATGAGTTTTCCCTGGGGTCTATTATCGCTATCAACATTCTTAGCAACTTAAAAGTATATTAGATACCCTTCTAGATACTATTACAAATACATATAATGGTCAATCAAACTTACATTTATTGTGCATTTAAAAGACGAATTAAATATCAATTCAAACCACATTTCCAGATATATATCATTACCTATTTATAATATAGAAACTGATTTAGCAAAAATATATAAATTATTGAAGATGAGGGTGAGAATAACACGCCAGTACTTAATTTTTGAAATTAAAATACCTCTTATTAGCAGAGAAACTTTTGAAATCTACAAAATTTTACCAGTTCCGCAGCAAGTTAATCATCAGATGGTAACTATTATCCCTGCAGCCAATTATATTGCATTTAATAAACAGAAGGATTTGTTTAATCCCATAGCTGATGACGAAATACAAAAATGCAGTCAATACGACGAAGATACTCAGCTGTGTCAGCTGACAGGCCCAGTATATCACCTTAGGTCAAATGCTGCCCTATGTCTGAAGTCAGTAAAACAAACCTGCCACAAAAAAGTAAAACCTTGCACAGCTACATTTAACAAACTAGCTGCTACCTGCGGCTTCGCCCGCGTTTTCACAGAAACCCGGTGTGCGATCGGGATTAAAAATAGCCTATATGTTAGTCCAGGTCACAATCTATCTGTCTTCCAAATTTCAGACAAATCCGTTCAGCCATTCGAGCGTGAAAGAGTAACAAACATCCATACATCCATACTTACAAACTTTCGCATTTATAAAATTAATAGGATAATTAAATCAGATTAATACTTTTCTTTATTTTTGTTGTGACGAATGTTCTATAACCATAATTTGTGAAGATTTAGTAACAGCTAAGCGACTTAGCAAGGTCGGAATAGTGTCGCTGAAAAACAATTGCTAAATTAAGGGCGATCTCTTTACAATCTACGCGCATAATAGCTTTTCAAATGAACTTCATTTACAACCTGAGTTTCCTAAAATAGATATTTTCCCTATCAACAGCATATTAAATATATCCCTACCAGCCAACCTTATCAACAAAACTGACAATTTCTCTCAAGAATTTTTGGACATTCAAAAGCAAATTAAAGGATTAAAAGAAAAGGAAATAAAAGGAATTATAGCGAATCAACTGTCAAATCACGGCATTCATCACTATACGGCCATATACATAGTAGTGGCGTGCACAGCAACAGCAGCAGGCGTGTGGGGATGGCGGCGCTGGCACAAACACCTCCGCTGGCGTCCACGGGCGGCGCCCCGCGTTGGCAACGTTGTGTTTAGTGTTAGTGGCAGCCAGAGTGAATGTGCTATTCAAACCAGTGATAATATAAGTGAACAGTGTACAAGCAATGCACCAAAGTTTGACATTTGCAAACCTGAACCTTATTGAAGCCTGTAAATTCATTTTTAGGTTAAAGCAAAAAAAATGGACCACCTTGTATTTCATCTAACATGCATTACCCATTCTAACAAATCATTACATACCCCCACTTTTTCTGGGGGGGAGCATGTTCGGGCCATATTACACTTTATGGCATCGAATACCTTAAGTTGCGTTAGCGACTAGATCCTCACGCTCGTCGCCACTAGTTAAGGCAGTATTGCACATGACAGGATAGAGCGCGGTACTCATTTACATTACCTATCCTTTGCATTTTATCATAACTATTTTTGACAATAAGTACATATTTTATATCAAAATGTAAAATAATCTGCATTTTAAAATTGTAGGGAAACCCCCTACAGTCTCTAGGTGGCAGGAATTTCTTAGTATCAGGAAATCCGTCTGCTTGTTTGCCTTCTAATATTATGAAAAAATGACATTGTTAAATACTGCATGCTTGTAGGCAGAACGGTTCAAATTTTAAAAGTTTTTTGTCTCTACTGTAAGTTCATACTTTCAGGGTTACAGCGTTTACGCTTTCCAGCGTTGATATAATATGTCCCTTTACGTGCCAAAAAATAAGCTCGTCAATTGTTGGTTTATTTGATTTTTTATGTGTATATTTGTATTTTTTCTTGTAAGGTATCGTCAAAAAAAGGTTGTTATGAAAAAATAATCCGGGAAAATGCAAAGAAAATGAAAAAATACAATGCTTTAATCCAGAACACTGTTAGTAGATGTTAAAGTCAAGCGATACGAATTCTGCAGAGGTCGACTAGTTATATAATAATAAAAAAAACTGTAAAACTAAAGTTATGGCTTTTCCTTTAATTAAATAAATAATAAACTAAATCAGATGATATAATAGAATTTCCAAAAGAACCATCCCATGACGTCAGTACTTGTCATTGTCATGTGCCGGCTTTACTTGGATAGTATCTTACTCATAAGGCACACAACTTAAAATTCCAAATAAAATAAGAAAAAAATGTCTAGGAAGTTTCGAGTTCAGAATGATTTTATTTAAAATTATATTTATCTATGCCTGAGTGACAATGGGAGACCACCTTCAACTAGTTCTACGACGTAAGACTTGTGACTTATTTTAGGCTGCCTGATTGAGTTCTTCGACGGAACCATAGTGAATTTGCTCAAAATGGCTGCTACTCCAGCCAGAGACTGCATCATTCCCAGACGTTCACCTACAAGGAAAAGGATAATTTATTTCTAGTCTACACTCCCGACTCCACTCGTCAGGCCATACACCTCGACATTTTTTCTTCAAACGGAGTCGTAATATATAAGCATAAATTCGTGTAAAACATTGATTATTCTTAATTAATACTAAACTTGGTCGTTGTCTCTTTGGTATGGTGCTAAGGTGGGTAAATCGAAATTGAAGTAGATTTACATGGCGCGTCTACCACGGGATGCCGACGGCATTACGGATGGATCTGTTTTGCACGACTTGCTATCGCTTTTATTGAGACAGGAAAGTTAAGGTCACGTTGAAAGTATTTAAATAAATTGAAGTGTCTAAAACTTAAATCTTCTTTACATTATCTTTTTCTATATAAAATGCAAAAAGCTTTCAAATGTATATCAGATTGGCTCTGCTGAAGAGGACGAACGATGCGATGATCTGGCAGATGATAAATTCCACCACATTTATATTTTGAAAGCCAGCGAACGTGACCATTTGTTACAAATACCGTTTTGCAACAGTCTGCCTAGATTTTATTCATATTTGACTAGAATACATTTTGTTTTCTTCTCTGTACCAGGTAGCTCTTAAGAGGCAAGCACTGGTTAAAATAATGAAATGTTTTCCGTGACATTTTAATACACGACCTAAAGTTCAGAATTCCCGAACCTTCAAACATATTTTTAAGTATAAAATATCCCTTTTCTCAAATATTAAGAATTTAATTAAATATATAGAAGTATTACTGAGTGGCTATTGCTCCCAGTCAGATCTAGGTTATATTACTTACGGGTAGTCTGAAAACAATAAAAAAAAATTTTCAGACATGCCTGAAGTAAATCTAATACCAAATCTCGAAATTTATGTCTAAAATGTATATCATTTTTCAGTGTAACCGGATAGTTACAATGGTCACATATCATTACTACTAAGAGATTGGTATGAGGAGCAATTAATCCCAAGCACTCTTATTCGACAGATGTTCAGCAACGGTATAGTAACCTTTTTTATATAATTTCACTTTGACACATTTTTGAAATTTATTTAATGGCAGGTCTTTCATTAAATCTGGAAGTTTATTGTAAAGGCGTATACATTGGCCCATGAAAGAATGACTAACTCTGTGGAGACGGGACACATGCACAGCAAGATTGTTTCTATTCCTCGTATTTACATTATGTATGTCACAGTTTTTTAAATTAATGTAAATTCTTCTGAACATATATTAAATTTTCATAGATGTACTGGGAAGTAACAGTTAGATTATTAATTTCTTTGAATTTTTCTCTAAGGGAAACTCGTAGAAAAGTTATAAATTGCACGTATGGCGCTCTTTTGTAAATGTATAGTATTTATCAGAACTCCCCTAGAGAAGAATTCCATATGAAATAATGCTATGAAAATAACTAAAATAAACAATCATAGCAGTGTCAACATCGGTTAACTGTCTCATTTTTTTAACGGCATATGCTGCTGAGCTCAGTCTTATTGCGAGCTTTTCAATTTGCAGACCCCATTGCAATTTTTTATCTTTTCTATTCTATTCTATTCTATTCTATTCTATTCTATTCTATTCTATTCTATTCTATTCTATTCTATGCTATTCTATTCCATTCTATTCCATTCCATTCCATTCCATTCCATTCCATTCCATTCCATTCCATTCCATTCCATTCCATTCCATTCCATTCCATTCCATTCCATTCCATTCTATTCCATTCTATTCCATTCTATTCCATTCTATTCCATTCTATTCCATTCTATTCTATTCTATTCTGTTCTATTCTATTATGCAGAACATAAAACAGGGTAAAACCATAAGCCAAAAATCATAATCACTATTACAGTAAGCAGTTAGGTAATTGTGATTTTTACGTGCGGTAAATACATAAACATCCATTATAGACTACTGAGTGCAAGTGAGAATTCAAAGAGGCACATCATGTCTTTCGAAGCTATCACAATGTGAGATACAGCCTGCAGTTTCTGCTAGTCTTTTTATTCATCTTTTCAACTAAA
>NJDC01000127.1:125230-142243 GCA_002245475.1 Calephelis virginiensis
GGATAAATTAATTTACATTCTAAAATTGTGTGTATTAATAAATAATCATGTAATCTCAAAACAAACAAAAAACAGTGTGTAAATAGTAATTGTGAATAATTAATTAAAAGCATATTAAAATATTTGCACACCACAAGTTGGTAGAATATGTAGGAAGGCTTAAATAATTTTGTAACATCTTTGTAACACTCATATTCCGCAAATAAATATTTTTTTTCTTTCTTTCTTTCTTTCTTTCTTTTCTTTCTTTCTTTCTTTAATCAAGGAAAAATGAAATTCATTAATGTACCCCGATTTTTTTCGGTTAGATTTGAACGAAGTTATTGAGGTATTAAAAAATCCGAACGTTGATCCAGAGATTATTGCTAAAGCAGGAGAACGTTTCCTGCTTCAATTATACGGTTACAGTGACGTGAAAAGTAAAAAAAAACATGTATTTAAACGAATATAGATATGTATGCTTCACAAAAACCAGCATATAAGAGTAAATTTAATATTACATCACTATCACCAACGGAAGCTGCAGCACGACAACATTCATTCCGAACCTAACACAAGGTTTAGCAGTGGTACGGGAAATAAAAGAATGCAGAAGAATGGGGATGGAATAGAAACAAAGACGAATTCCTGTTACGATGCTCCAGCCTCCCGCTACAGAATCGTTATTGAACCTTATTTCTTGCAAGTGTAAAAAAGGATGTCAAAAACAGATGTAAAATAAGCCTTTATTTTGCTAATTCCGCGTAAGCAGTGTAACTGTTGTGGCAAATAATCCTCCAAACGACACAAAATGTGACAAGCCTAACTGACGTTCCCACCACCTACCTTCGCGACCCGAACACGAATATAGGAAGAGCTCTGGAAACAATATAAATTGTCACGTTCTTTACATGTGACAACCCTACCATGTGACGACTCGTGTGTCGTCGTTTGTACGGTACGGTCGAATTCCTGAGGATGCCTCGGTGTAGAGGCGAAACGTACGTCGAGTGCGATTTGGTGTTCTCTGTGGTGAGTGCTTCGACAAAGTTGGCGAAGGACGTGACAAGTGGTTTTGTTTCCCGTGTTCGGACTCTATTTGTGATCTGGTCGCGGAGGTGGGAGGTGGGAACTTTAGAGGTTTCAATCGATGCTCAGGATGAAGTCGTAACACCCGGTCCATCAGGAACAGCAAAGCGAAGGAGATTGCGCTAAATTTCAAAATAAAATTTATCACAAGTGGATTAGGCCCATAGGGGAAACCACTATAAAAAAACGCGCCGCTTACTCTACCTCTAGGTGGTGTGGAAATGAGTTATTTTTTTCAAAAAACGTCTATTAGAATGTACTTTGTGGCGCTCGTACGCCAAAAACTATTTATGAAAAAGTTTATGAAAAAAAATATTGATACATAAATTATAGGAGAATTTTTCTAATTTAATTTTGTAAATAAATATTCACCGATTTTCCGAATTTCGAAATTCTTACCTTCAAACGATAATTATTCTTTCTTTCCTTACGTTAATTTTAATACTTTTCCAACTTATTTTTTATCATGTGCTGCTTGTTTGCTTTTGATTTAAATATGACTTTAACGCTTAATTAAACAGCGAAGCTCGATGAAAGCCAAGCTTAACCAATAAGCTTGGCTTTAATCGAGCTTAATAATTATTTAGACAAATTTAAAAGTTTTGATCAGTTATCAGATCTCCAACGCATCGAATTAGAAGGACGTCTTAGTAAATTTGAAAATTTATACGGCCAATTCGATGAATTACAGACTGACATTGAAGTACTTGCTGAGAAAATTGACGAAGCCTATGCGGTAAGGGCCCAATTTGAAGAGCCTTACTAGTCGCTGTTGGCCCCGGCCAACCGGTCCTGCTGTCCGCAAAGAACGATAAGCGTGGCGATTCTGCAGGGTTCGTAACGGGCTCCGAGAGGTCTGATTCTGGTGGGAACCAAGCCAATTTTGTGAGTTTGCCTAAAATAGAATTGCCTCATTTTAGTGGTAGCTATCAACGTTGGCTTGAGTTTCGCGATACATTCATTTCATTAAAATATCAAAATAATTCCATAGACGACATCAATAAGTTTCATTACCTGCGTGCCTCTTTACAGCAGCAGAGCTTATTAAAAATTTTGATTTTAATTAAAAAATACACAATAGCGTGGGACTTGTTGTGTGAGCGTTTCAATAATAATCGACTTCTCACTGACAATCATATACAAGCTTTATTTAACATAAACCTTATTTCAAAAGAGTCTTGTTCTTCATTGCGTCACCTAATTGACGTAATGATTTATTAATTTAATGATTTATTTATTTTATTTTGAAATTTATTCATTTATATAATATATTTATTTATTAATTTAAAAGTTCTTAATTCACTAAAAGAACCCACTGATCATTGGGATACATTAATCATTCATCTGATGACGTCCAAATTAACGATAACATAACATGTAGGAATTGGGAGGAGTACCGCAACAACTTAAGTAAGTCACCTAATTTGGCTCAATTTTGTACCTTTGGGCCACAAACTTGGTTTGGTCTTTACGGGTTTTGGGTTACCTTTGGGTTGGGTTTTGTAAATGTTGGAGGAAACAGAAAAATAACAAAGGCTTCAATAATCACAAAAATCATTTAACTTCAAATATATAATAATCATCATCCATCAAGTAGTAAGAAAAATCCTCGTATTTACACTTCTCATAAAATATCTTTAATAACATGTCCATTATGTGCAAAAAATCACCATCTTTTTAATTGTGATAATTTTAGAAAGATGCCTGTAGAAAAGCGATTAGCAAAAGAAAAGAAATTAGACGTATGCTTAAATTACTTGCGCTTTGGTCACGTAGAAACTAGTTGTAAGCTTTCGCATTGCAAATATTGGAAACATAGACATAACACCCTTCTGCACTTAGATAAATCTGACTCGCTTCAGCTAGATCCTTTGCTTAACTCAGTCGAAAATGTAGCATCGTCTGCCAAATCTTCAACATTACAGGCTACTACTTCGTCGGCAAATTTACTGTCCACAGCGCTTGTAAGAGTGGCGAGCAGTAGCTGAAAGCTGTACAACGCGCATGTCTTGCTGGACAACGGTAGCACCGTGAACTTCATTAGTGAGAGCCTCTGCGACAAATTGGGTTTTTCACGACGCGGTGCGTACTCCACGGTATCAGGTATCAATAACCAGTTTCCTCAAAGTACACAATCTTGTAACATTACCGGCTTAGCCCTTAAAAATCAGTACAAATTTGACTTACAATGTTTTGTTGTACCTGAGATCACGAAATCTTTGCTTGTTTCGTACATAGATCCTCAAAGCATAAACATACCTTCATACATTTTTAAAACTGGCGTACACAGTGTTATTCTCGCGGTAAAAATATTGCGCAATCGCAATGTATTTCCTGGGTGATTACGAGGACTTTGCCACGACTTTGAAACGCTCCCATTCCATCAGTATGATGAGGCCCTAAGCGAAAGAGATACCATCCTTCACTATGATTTCTCTCTTTGCGTTCGTTTTTTGAATAGTGCTTGTTCCAGTATCAAAAAAAATGTGAGCCGTCACGGGACGCCTGTCAGATGTGAAACATCGACATTATTTTGTAAAAGTAATATTCTGAATATTACAGATTGTGAAAGAACAGATTGTGATAGGAACTAAATATGTCATAATGATAAAATAAAATTGTTCTATTTTAGATACCTATCGTATATCGTCGATTGCGCATGGCGACGCGTTGCCACACCGTACACAGTACTGCATATACATATATACCATTATATAGCGTGGCAACACATCGCCGCGTAAGGCGTCGCCATGCCAGAAATCGGTTTTACGTGTGGCTATAGACGTTTCACATCAAAATATAAATGGACAATAAAGACAATATTTTGTGATTCTGTACCTATATTGCAGCCAGTATGTAAACACGTCCATAGGTGAGAGTATAGCGAGTGTTTACGGCGCTAATGTAGATGTACATAGTAAAACTGTAGCATGACACTCAAGAAGGGTGCTAAAATTGACACAAACAAATGTTATAATTTTGTGCCGTACAGATTATAATTTAACTTGAAATCTGTTCAGTGAAGAGCTTCGCTAGTGTGACGTTTAGTTTCTCCGCTTGAGAATTTTTTCTACTAAATAACGGCAAAAATAACAAAATAAAAACTTTCATGACGATCTCACACTTCAGAAACTATCAGCGGAATGACGTTTCACGAAATAGCAGTTTAGTTTCAATTTTAACAATTGAACAAAAAAGGTGGTGGCACTATACATATTAGTAAAATATACATAAACAAAAAATATAGGTTCGGTCTATGTAAAAAGTTGAGGCACACTAGACTTATGGCATCATTCATCAATGTCAATAAAAAGATTTGTCAACTTACGAATACACATACGAGTATCTACTCCTTTACGTACCAAAAATTAAGCTAGTCAATTCTTGATTTATTTCTTATTATTTATTTTCTTTAGCATACGAGTACTACTCTAAAGTTCTCTATCTTTGTATAAATTCTGCAAATATACATAAGCATTACAAGAACCTTTATATAGATCTACGTAATAAAAGCTATTTTGAATTTGAATTTGAATTTTGCTCTGGCAGGAATGAGTCAGAAAATTACTTGAGCTCGTGTTAAACGATTTATCTGGTAATTTAAAAATTGGCCCTACATAATGAAAACAATGTTATTAAAATGAATCCACATTTCGCGTGGTCTTCGCATCACGCCTGAACGGATTGACCCAATTTGGACCTTTTTTGTTTCGTAAGTTATAGTCAGGAAAAGGTTTTCACGTTACGAAGAAAAAACAGGGAAAATTGCAGAGAATGCTTTAATCCAGACAAATTGTTAGCAGCTATTAAAGTCAAGCGATACGAAGTCTCCAGGGGTGGGTTAGTTATATAATAATAAAAATCTAAAACTGTATTAAAAAAAGTATCTTCACGTCCATATCCCCGAAAGGGTTAGCAGAGGCACAACCAGGTCACCCACAAATAGCCGAAGACACCAAGTCCCACATTGTGATAGGTGGCAAGCCTACCGCCAAGAGGATATATATATAAATCCCGAGCAACATTTTTTACTTACATACATATCTTCACGCCAAGTCCCTTACGAAGTAGGCAGAGCATATCGAGTGCCAGACCTAACGATCCTGACAAACTGGTCTGGCTTCCTTCACGTTCATTACTATTTTCATACAAACACGCCGGTTTCGGAGACTTTTGACACCACCCTCGGATAATATCCGAGGGATCTGAGTATGGAATGTCAACCTTGATCTCCTCGGGTACGTACATTCATCCGCATTCGCATTGTATATCTGGTTTGTCAATCTTTCATCTGTCATTCTTTCCACATGACCGAACCAGCGGAGCATGGCCTTTCGCATTTTAAAACCAACACTTTCTTTCAATCCTACTCTTTCCCGGATCTCACTGTTACGAATTTTTTTATTAGAAAATTGGAAATACCACATTTTCCTTTTGCTGCCTGACCCAGGACTCAAACCCGGGACCTCATGAAGTCAAGTCCAACACTTGGACCGCTAGACCACAGAGGCAAACTGTAATATTATGGCAATAATATAGCGGCTACAAACTAGTCACGACGTTATTGGTAGGCTTTTATTTACTATCATGTGGCAACTTTGTTAAAAATATTTTCAACTAAATATTTATAAACATCTCAATTTACTTTTTGCAATAATTATATTTTTGTTATTTGAACTACTATTTAATTATTGGTGGATAGGTGGATTCTAGGATATTCAGTCAGACCAGGTTACAGAGTCTTTTACGTCAGTGCTCGTTATTTTCATGTGCTGGCTTTACTTCGATAGTCTGCAATCTTACTCATAAGGCACACAACTCAAAATTCCAAATTAATTAAAAAAAAGGACTTGGAAATTTTGAGTTTAAAATGATTTCATTGAAAATAATAATATCTATGTCTGAGTGACAATGAGAGACCACCTACAATTAGTTCCACAATAAAAGACTTGTGATTTATTTTAGGATCTCTGATTGAGTTTTTCGATGGCTGCAACACCAGCCAGAGACTGCATCATTCCCAGACGTTCACCTGCAAGGAAAAGGATAATTTACTTCTAGTCTACACTCCCGACTTCACCTGTCAGGTCATACACCTCGACATTTTTTCTTCAACCGGAGGCGTAATATTTAAGCATAAATGACCAAATTTATATAAAACATTGATGATAGTTAGTTGAACTCTTATTTATCTCAAAAACAAAAAAAAACTTTTATCGGTATGTGATCAATTAAACTTTAGCACACACCCTGCAGTCCCCCCTTAAAATTGTTTTTTTGTGAACATAAATCTTAACACGAGCACAGAATAAGTAACACTAAACTGGGCCGTTGTCTCGTTCGTACGCTGTGCTTGAGTGGGTAGGATCGAAACTGATGTAGATCTACACGGCGTGTATTATTTTTGCAGTCACTAACATATTGCTTCAGCAATGTTTCTGCAGTATTAGGTGATGAGCTTTGGTAGTGTGAGCTGCAACGTTGCTGAAGAATTTTTCTAACTCCGTTGCTACTTCAAATTCTCCTTTTATGTCTACATCATCAATCTTCAATTTATATTCTTCATTAGAAAATCTGTTTTTCCCAGTTTCACAATTAATAATATTCCATGTGGCTTTTATTTTATTTGTTGATTCTTTTATTATATTTTATACGAAAGCATAATAACATCTTGTGTATACGATAGCCGTCAAGACGCCTCGTTACTCGTACTTATTTGGCGTCTTGATGGTCTTGGTATTTTATCAGCCTTTCTGTCAGGCAGCTAGTAAGAGCTGAGCACAGGTTACATGGATCTTTACCAACATGAGCACTGGTGGTAGAGTACGTGTTTCTGCCGCCATAATGACAGAGTCATGTTCCGATCTGGAGTGTCAGATAATAGCTGTACTTCCAGAGGAGACATATTTCCCTAGTCACAGGACAAAGATAATAATACGACGGGGGTCCGGACTCCATGGACCACCTCCTGCAAACGTCTTGCTGTGTTGCGGGATATCAATTTTTATTAAGTGAAGGTGAGAGATGTTGATGAAACCGTTCGGTTAATATAGATACACTTGTTAGTTAATTGTGGATTTTCCAGAAACACTTAGTACTCGAAAGTATGTGTGTTTTTATTAGTGACTTTAAGCCCCCCCCCCCGGCTTCGCACGGGTGGACAAATTTTTATTTTTCGTAAAATTAACGTAGCTTATGTTCGTCAGCGATAACCTAGACTTCTAATGGTAAAATATTTTAACAAATTGGTCCAGTGGTTTCGGAGCCGATTAAATACGAATAAACACACAAACAATCAAACCTTTCCTTTTTATAATATATTGTAAATAACATACCGACAGCAGCTCCACTTACTGGCTCCAGTTATATTTTAAACCATACAGGAAACTATTTAAATACCCTTATAAAATTTTAACCCAATCGGTTTAGCGGCTTAGAAGTTATGAAAAATAGGTACCTAAGAACGGAAGGTTAATTTTTAATACCTAGTGGCCTATTACCCGTTGTAGCGTGAGATTGAAGCATTTTCCTGATGTAAAAAGTAGTATATGTTCATCACGGGTAATGTTTGCTTAAATAATTTTCAATACCATTCAAATTTCAATACAAACAAACCAACTATCAAATCTTTCCTCTTTATAATATTAGTGTATCTTTATAATGGGTAGACCATTTGAAAACAATTTAGAAACAAATCTTTTTACATCACTACTATTTTTAGGAGTGGGTTATTCTAATAACACTTTAATTTTTTCCGGGTCCGGTAATACGCCTTTTTCCGAGACCACATGTATTAAGTATATAATTTCTTTTTGTAGGAATTTACATTTAATTGTATTTAATTTAAGGTTAACTTTTCTTAATCTACAAAAAATGTTCATGAGATTTTGATTATCTTGAGGTAGATTGCGACCAAAACAAATAAGATCATCCTGGTAGACTAAACACTGCTCATAATTAAGACCCGACATAGCGATGTGACCATTCTTGAAAAAGAACTCGGGCTAGTTTTAAGTCCCATTGGAAGACGGGTCATTTGATACTGGTTAGTACTCGTAGTAAACGCTGTATATTTTCTGCTACTACGCACTAAATTTGTCTAAAAATAGCCTTGGTACATGTCAAGATGAGAAAAGTATACGGCGCCTGATAATGAATCTAGTATTTCTGTGATATTTGGGAGTGGAAATTTGTCATATTGTATGCACTGGTTTAATTTTCTATAGTCAATTACGACTCGCCATTTTTTATTGCCATTCTGATCTGGTTTCTTCGGAACTAGCAATAAAGGACTTGACCATTCGCTATGACTTTCTTCAATTAAGCCGTCGTTTAGCATTTGTTTTATTTGATTTTCAATTTCCGGTTTCTGAGAGTGGGGTAATATACGGTTTGACATAAATAGGTTTAATATAAGGTTATAGTTGAAAGGAATGTTCATAAATATTAGTAACTGATAACTTATCTTTTGGGAGATGAAATACGTCGGAATATTTAGCGCAAATGTTTTTTATTGATGACTTGTCTTCTTCCGATTCAAGATAATTAAGATTAATTAGTGAAAATAATTCTTTCACGCGCTCTGCGTTTACGCTAGATTTTGAAAATGTACAAATACTATAGTTAGCAAGATTTGAAATTTCAAAACTAAACCTATTAAGTTTTACATCCGTTGCTCGTGTATTTAAAATTTTCATTGGTATTTTACCGTTACGAGGACAGGCTAGCACGCTTGCTAAGAAAACACCGTCGCACAATTCTTGCGATTTTATAAAACACTCGTTTTTAATGTTGGTATCTATATAAAAATTGATTCACATCTCGCTGAAACATTTAAGTATGAATTTTTACTCGACTGTAAAGATTCAAATTTTAAACATACGTCACAACCTTTTTCATCAAATAATCGCAAAGTATTTAACTCGTAATCTAACTTGGCATTATAAGTTCTTAAAAAATCTTGTCCTAGAATTCCTTCCGTTCCACTTGGTAACGAATCGAACACATAAAATCTTTGCCTAAATGTTATGACATATAGTATGCTATCGGAAAGTAATGTAAGATAGACATAGCCTTTAGAGAACAACTCTCCGCCTATTCCGTTTACTTTTAACTTCCCTATATACCTTGTTTACACTGTTTAGAGAACAGATAAATTCGTCCATATTAGGGACGAAAAAACTTATCGTCTTCTGGGTGGGCTTGTCTATCTTCTGAGTTTAGGATATTGGCCTGCCTTTTATGCCAATTTCCTGACTTGACCAACCTTTGGCCATAAGGTATGTTACGGCCAGGGCGTATTTGATTGGTACGACCAACCCGTTTATTATTATATGATTGACCTGGACTATGCGAATAGTACCACTTACCTTCTGGTCTTGTTGAAGCACCACGCCGGTAGGAGGACTGCCTACCTTGTCGTCTGCCTCCTCTACCTAGTGGCATCATAGTGGGCTGCGTCAATGTTGATGGCAATCCAGCTAACTCCTCGTCTCTCGCTGCCTGGATCGCATCTTTTAGTGAGCTATAGTTACGAGCAGCAATTATGGCGCTTAACCGTCTATCAAAAAGTCCGTCACAAAATCTTTTAATTGCCAAACTTTCATTTAAGGGCAACAATACCTCTGAACTTTGAGAATTACTGGTACGAGTAAGCCTGGGATATCTTTAACGGCCAATATTAATAATCAATCCTAATCCAAAACTTGCTGTCCAAGATTGATATTTTGATCCATTTTTATGTTATCGCTTGCCAATAACATATCTGTGGACAGGATAAATATGGCAATTAGGTATAGGATAGGCCGCCGGATACGCAGCTATCTAGATTGCTTAAATCCATTAGATTGAGATTCATTATTAACATTGGCCGTAAGTCGGTAAACAATTCCTCTAATTCAGAGGTTCCCAAACTTATTTCATGTAACGCCCACTTTGAAAATCAGTTGTTTTGTAGCGCCCCCCCTCGTTTTTTTCTTGTCAATAACCTCAATAACATATTTGTTGCGCCTAGTTTAAAAAAAAAACATTTTTTTCAAGATTTATACCGCCCCCCTCTAGGCTTGCAGCGCCCACAAGGGGGCGTTATCGCCCACTTTGGGAAAGGCTGCTCTAATTCATGGCCGAAGCTATCTATATTTTTACTATGATGTGAACATTTAATTAGCTGTGAGTGAAGTTATGTAAATGACTTTTTGTCATCAAATGCTTTCGCATGTCCTTCACACAGTCATCAATTGAGATATATGTACTTGCTAAACGCAGTTTAGCTGAATCAGATAAGCGATTTTTTAACACAAATCGAATTAAAACATTTTGTCCAACACTATCGAGTAAACTCGAGTACATTTCGATCCCGTCAATTAGTCACTTTAGTGTGCTTTCTGTCCCATCCAAGATTGGTAGTAGGGAAACAGCCGTTTTTAGATCAAACTTCTCCATTTTTAATGTTTTTCGAAATGTATTCGAATTTATTCTCACTACTCTCTGCTGAGAGAGGTAGAAGTGGAGGTGCCGACTCCGTACATAAATGACATATATCACTAAATAATTTTCTAATTTGGCTAATACATTCTGTACAAAAACTTATGTCCTCAGCTGAGAGACTACCTTTTTTAATCAAAATTGCGATCTCATTTTCTATCAAGTAAAAACGATTAATTAGTACAATTGCTTCTTTATATTTATTTACTTTTATCTCACCCTTATATTTTTCACTATACCACACCTCACGTATTACACTTTCAATACACCGCCGTTCAGTTGCTCAGGATCCCGTTGACGTTCGTTTATAATCCAATTTTTCTGGCATCTCGGGTACATGTAGGCAATAACACCAAGTAGAGCTACTGTTAGCAGGACTCCGATGAAGATTAGCACAATATTTATAGAGTTCATGCGGGAATGAATTTGATCGATTGTCGCTTGGCTATTTCCAGTTACGGATAGCTGGGCTACCACAGTTTCTTCCTTAGAAGGCGAACTTCCCATTTTATTTGATTTTTTTCTCTTTAAATTTCGAATATTAATATTAACTTTACCTTTTAACGTAGTCACATTTATTGAATTAATGTTCTAAGATTCGGTAGCACGACACGACGGTAACCGATACTCGCGCCCCATATATGGCAGGGTCGCCATGTAGGGTTGTGACTAGGGTTCGGAATGAATGCAACGGATGATGAGTTAATACTGTCTTTATTAGTAAGACTTTACATTATATATGCTATTATACGTAGGCTCGATACATACACTACAGCAAAGAATGTCAAATAAAGACGATGAATTGAACTGAATTGAATATAGACTCTATAAGGTAACTTTTTTATGATATTGAAAGTCAAACAAGCAGACGGGCTTCCAGATGGATAGAAATTCACGCCAACTAGGAACACCAAAAGTGGTAATGGTGCGTTGTCAACCTTAGGCTGGAATGTTAGGCTTCGAGCTAAAGTAAGTTTGTCGGCTATCTTATCCTCCCAACCGGAATACCTCATCCGCAAGCGATGACGGTATGGCAGCAGCAATAGGTAAGGCAGTGATACCAATCCAGGCGAGTCGCTGCATAACTCTACCACCTAGTCAGATGTCACAGTGTTAGTGTCACTAGACAATAAGCCTACTCTCGCCCTTTACGAGCTGCCTGGCACAGGAAGGCAGATGATCTATTCTGCATAAGAGCTAGGACCAACACGGGGAGAAATTACTACCTAATTAATTTGGGCGCATCCAAATTTACTATCTGATCCTGTTCACGTTGATAGTCAGCAAACTCCACTCATGACTTTCTTTAATGTTCCATATTTTTGAAAGAAGTCGAATCGGAGAGCATTATGAATCTCAAGAAAGTGAAAGCCTACTTACCGCATTGCCATTTCCAAATACTGTAATTCCCTCACTGCATCAAAATTTAGTTTCCCATTGTGTTTTTGAAGAACTTCATCTATTTCTTTTTGACAACGAACTTGTTCTTCTGGATGATACGCTAAATTGTGAAGAAGAAAACTACTTGCATTAGTTGAAGTTTCAAATCCATCTGCAAAGAAAACAAAGACTTGTGCTACGAGCAATAAGTCGTCAATTTCAATTTCCACAGCTGCCATATTCCCGTGTTTGTCTCGTTTTTCTTAAGATTCACCCACAACTTTTCCTTTTGTATTTTAATCTAATAACAAACCAATGAAATCATTTCTGCCAATAGGTTTATAATTTCTCTGTCTCATGATTCCTTTTACTAAATCAATACACCCAGTCTCTACTTCGGGAGCAATAAATTTAACAACATGTTCAGTTAGCTCTGGAAACACAGCTTTTGTAATATTAGCAATACTATCTCGTTTCGTGATTGTAAATATTCGTTTACCAAGTTTACGGAATTCAGACATTTTATTGTTCATCGTATCTGCATTGATTCCAAAACCACAAGCTCCGATGAAATCTGTTGCATATCTAGCCATCAGTTCACGAACATCAATTTCTTCACCAGTTTGTGCCAATCCATCAGCAATTTTTAAAAGCGTTTCAAGTCTTTCAGTAATTAATGAAAACAAGGCTTTGAGTTTACCGTCCAAGAACATTGGAGTAAGTTTTTGTCGTGTAAGTTTCCAAACATCACCATCGACTTGGAATAAATTCATCATCAGTAGGTCAGTGATTTCTTTATGAAAGTTTTTGCTCCTCGATAATGAAAGTTACGGAAATCAGTAGTCAAGACATGTTTTATTAAAACACGATCTCTTATGAGAACACCTTGACCGTTACCTTAAAAAATCCTACGAATTTCTCATTAGAGTGTTGGTGATACAAATTTGCAAATCTCTGGCAAAACTTACTTTCTGTGTGTGTTGTGTCAACGATCTTCCGAAGAATGCAATAGGTTCTTCATACTTAATTCCTCTTTTTTGCCAGTATCCATGATTTCTTTTGCTGTACAAATATAAAACAAATAACGCAACAAATACTGTGAGAAATATAAGCATTTTGTAACAAAAATGATCTACCAGGAATAAAAGTTTTATACACTAACGGCCAATATTAATAATGTATCTCAATCTAATGGATTTCAAGCAATCTAGATAGCTGCGTATCCGCCGGCCTATCCCATACCTAATTGCCATATTTATCCTGTCTACAGATATGTTATTGGCAAGCGATAACATAAAAATGGATCAAAATATCAATCTTGGAAAGCAAGTTTTGGATTAGGATTGATTATTAATATTGGCCGTTAGACGATATGTCATCAAATGATTATATTTTTATTGTTAGCTGACCTTATCATGTAATTTTGCTGATAATTATTAAGTTTTCTTTATCTATATTTTATTAGGTCAGTTGGGTTATTATTATAACTTATGTAATGCTGCTGCCATAGAGTCGTCGGACCGGGAAATATTAAATTTATTTATTTATTTAAGAAATACGTTTGTTAAAAGATGTTACAAATAATGTAACAATTCCAATATATACGTAAATCTTCAGTTACAAATATGAATATTGTGGGAGACTCAAGGTGGTTTCAGGCTGGAAAAGGATGTACGGATCAGGTGTTTTCACTTAGCAACATCGTAAAGAAGCATCTCGCAGTGACCCAGAAGGTTTTCTGTGCTTTTTTGGATCTCGAATAAGCGTTTGTTAGGGTTGTACGCAAGAGACTTTAAGTCATTTTACCAGATTATGGGATAGACGGATCCCTGCTATGTGTTAGGCAGTCTACGTATTTATATACTATAGCATGTATGCGGGTTGACGGCAACATATCGCTTTGGTTTAATGTCAAATATTTTGCGACAAGCAGGGTTGCAGAGGTTTATTTATTTTGTATTTGCATAAATTTCTTCGAAGGTTAAAGTCAATGCATGTGGGAATACGTATGGGTGACCAAATGGTGAACTTCCTGCTTTAAGCCGGATGATGCTGTACTTTTCGGCTCGACACTATCTAAACTGCAAACACTGGTCTCAGTTATGGAAGGTGATTACATTTGCGTGCGATGAATTTTGTTGCAAACAGAATCAATATCCAGTTTCTGTGGGCAGTTCTTAACAGCTCTTAAACTTTTAAATCACTAGGCTTAGACGATATATTTCCCCGACTTTTCTAGTTAGCAATAAAAATAATTGGGTCCATAATGGATCAAATATTCAGAGCTTGCATAGCGCATAGCTATACACCAGCTCCATGGAGAGAGGTAAAAATTATTAAAAAAAACTGTGAAAACCGATTACAGGTTGACTACCAGTCATGAGAATGCCATGTACATTATAGTGCACGAATTTTAAATAAATAAATTATACATCGTCCAAGTCCTACAGACCTATAAGCCTCACATCGTTCATATTAAAAACTCATGAAAGAATATGTGACAACTTTATCAAAAACAAAATAATCAAATATACATAACATAACATTCACAGCAATACGTCTGTTGCACTGAAAAATCAGGAGAAAGTGCAATTTCCACAAATTTTAATAAAGAAAATATTTCGCCTCAAGCAAGTCATGTCCTATAGATACACATATTAGATTAATGTTTTTTATCTTTCTTTGTTAATTTTTGAAACTTTTAGAAATGTTAGCCAGGTACCGGTAACGAAAATACTGCAAGTACTGAAAATAAAAATACGTTGTGTGTGTTTTATAGAAGAGGAGGCAAACGAGCAAGTGGGTCACCTGATGGAAAGTGATCACCTCCGCCCACGGACATCCGCAACACCAGAAGTATCACAGATGCGTTGCCGACCTTTAAGGAATGAGTACGCTCTTTTCTTGAAGGTTCCTAAGTCATAATCGTTTGGGAATACCGCCCTCGGTAACTGATTCCACAAAGGTGTTATACGGGGTAAAAAATGTCTTCGGAATCACACAGTTGTAGACCGCCACGCATCGAGATGATGGACATGATACCTTAAGCTCTGACGCGATGTCCGAAGGTGGAAATCAGCGGCTGGAATCAAACCAAACAACTCCTCAGAGCATTCCCCATGATAAATGCGGTAGAGAACACTGAGTGACCCAACATCTCTACGCAACGCTAAAGAATCAAGCCGATTGGTAATTGCCCGGTCATTGACAATTCGAATTGCTCTACGTTGAATGCGGTCAAACGGAAGGAGCTGATACTGCGGAGCCCCTGCCCAGAGTTGAGTACAGTACTCCATATGAGGCCGAATTTGCGCTTTATATAGTTGTAAGCGATGGGCCGGCTTGAAATACTGTCTCGCTTTACTGAGCACACCAAGTTTTTTAGAGGCTATTTTAGCCTTCTCTTCCAGATGACCACGAAATTGAACATTACTCGAAATGTCAACGCCGAGTATACCAATGCAGGCTGTGGCAGAAAAGGAAATGCTCTCAAATCGAGGAGATGCGACAAAGGGAGTGTTTTTAGCGGAAAACGCGCAAACTTGTGTCTTGTTAGGGTTAAATTGCACCAGATTCTGCTGGCGCCAAGACGAAATTTCAGACAAAAGATTGTCAATTTTAGACACAAGTTGGTTCCGGCTCTCGATGACATGTTCCCGCGATATATTATGTCGGCCAAAGTATAAGGCTTCCCCAGTAGTGTCGTCTGCATAGCAATGAGTCTCACTAATTTGCAAGTAAATCTTATCTATGTTTTAAGCTTCATTCACCCTTATGTCAATAAATCATCACATTTTCCTTCAACCGAAGACGTAACATTAATTTCTAATATAATTATTCTATTCTAGTGCCATGGCCTTTAGATATAAATAGCCTCACCTCTGTGGTTTAGCAGTCCGGCGTCATAGGTCTTGAGGTCCCGGGTTCAATCCCCGGGTCGGGCAACAGAAAAATTAGAAAATGTATATTTTCAGTTTTATAATAACGATAACTTTGCCCGGGATTGGATATGTGCCTGGTTGGCGATAGGCTTGCCTGCCTACTTCTTCATGGATATGTGCGTGAAGATACTTACTTACTTATAGATTAAGATAATGCTTATCACACATTTTTTCTTTATATGCCAGGTCAAAATTACTTAATTTTGATAAATAAAATTAACTAATATAAGTAATCTTGAAAGTTGTGTACGTGTGTGTATGTGTGTGTGTCTAAAAAAAGCCTCTTATATTGATATAAATTCAATTAAATGATGTGTAGTTTCAAATTTAATTAACTCTTCTACATCGTCGTTCTACAAGTTCCACTATTCCACCGTTTCTGGATGTTACTTGCGTAACGTTAGAGATGTTGCAATAACAAGGTCTATTCTAATGGAACATGGCCGTACCATGAACGCTTATAGCAGTAATATTTCCATCTTGCTAAATGTCCGCCTTTATAGGCAACTTTATAGTATACGTCATTAACGTTATCTTTCTCCGATGAAAATTAGTATTTTTGAAATAATACTGTTTTAAGAGCTTATGGCCCTGATTTTTCGAACACCTGACTGTAACAGATGTAACAGATTTTGTAGTTTGCCTATTATAACCCAATCCTGCAATGTACCTAGTACCTAGTAAATAACTTAGACAAATAAAGTTTTATTATTACTATTATTATCATTTATTTTCAATGCCTCTTATTTTCTACGTTTATACACTTAACATAAAAAAAATATTAAAAATATTAACATAAAAAACAGGTTACAAACGGAGGTCTTACAACTAAACCTTCATTATTATTACATTATTATTATTATCATAACAAATATGATTATTATGAAACAAACATATTCACAATAAAAATCAAAATCGATTTGATTTGGAACATTTGAATTTTACTTTATACTTATATTAAAACCAAGAACTTAATATATTGTGCCAAGACTTGGCATAGATAATTAAAAAATCAAATACATATATTTTATTCACGTGGATTTAAACAAAGATTCTTGTGGCGCGTCTATATAATTCTAATAAAAACTACCGATTTTACTATGATTTATTTACGTCTGCGTTAGCAGTTTATCATTATCTA
>NJDC01000127.1:143168-168355 GCA_002245475.1 Calephelis virginiensis
ATTAAGCTAATTCCCACCTAAATTAACCAATTTTACTCATGTTTTACACTAAATTCAATAATTGTGAAAAAAATACGACCATCTTCATTCACGATGGCGCCAAAACTCCCAAAATCGATTTGATTTGGAACATTTGAATTTTACTTTATACTTATATTAAGACCAAGAACTTAATATATTGTGCCAAGACCCTTTAAGGTTTGGCATAGATAATTAAAAAATCAAATATATTTTATTCACGTGGATTTATACAAAGATTCTTGTGGCGCGTCTATATAGTTCTAATAAAAACTACCGATTTTACTATGATTTATTTACGTCTGCGTTAGCAGTTTATCATTATCGATGCACCGGAACTTAATAAGCAGTGAGTGAGACGAAACTCGACCACTATGACGACGCTATTTATATTTCATAAAGTTTTTTTTAATTATGTACAAAAACAAAAAAAAAACATTTCTATAAATCAGCTAGACAGCACGAATGGGTTCCTCTAACTTCCTAAGAATGTCGCTTATGAGCTTCTACAGTGCAAAAGGCGACCAAGTTCCAGCTTCCTTAGAATATTCTGAATCACAATGAAGTGGCAAAGTGACGCGTAATTTAGATATGGTAAGTGAGTTGAAAATCACTATAATATAGTATAAAACAAAGTCGCTTTCAGCTGTTTGTCTCTATGTATGCTTAGATATTATTTAAAACTACACAACGACATTCCTATTTTTTATGATATCGAAAGGCAAACAAGCAGACGAATTTCCAGATGGTAAGAAATTCACGCCGCCTACAGACACCAAAGATGGTAATGGTGCGCTGTAGTCCTAGTATGGATATGAGTATAATTGTTTCACGATCAATGGTTAGCTCAGTTTCTGGAAATGTATAAGTTGAGACGCTCTTCCTCATGATGAATCCAGGAGATGGCAAAATACGAAGTGCCACTCTAGAAAAGTAGAAAGTAAGGTTTTAAAAACGTATTTAATGGAAAGCTCTTAAGATCGTGACAGAATCTTTCCTTGAAGTCTGTATAGGCGACGATGACATTACCGACCTACTGAATTCGGTTGAAAAAAATGACCAAGTATGAGTCAGATTCGCCAATCTATATGTTCGTATTTAACGTGCCGATATGTGTACGTAACTAGCCAAAAATAGCGCTATAATTTTTCGCCAGTAAAATATGTTTTGTGATATTGCCTTTTTCTTAATATACCTATGGTATGTTTAAAAACTCTTAATTTATTAAGACTTAATTTCCATCCTATCAAATATGCCTAAAAATAATTTTATAAAAATTGTACACAAACTTTATAAAAAGATTTCTTATCGCCATTATATACGAGTATGTACAATTATTATTGTCCCTTGAATTAAGGAAGTTTCACTACATGCGTCTTCACGTCAAGTATGCTACCGGTTAGGCAGAAAGTATCAAAGTGCCAAGTGTCACAACACTTGCAGATCTGCCTTACTTGCTCTATTTTCGTCCTATCCTATTAATATTATAAATGCGAAAGTTTGTAAGTATGGATGTATGGATGTTTGTTACTCTTTCAAGCTTGAATGGCTGAACGGATTTGTCTGAAATTTGGAAGACAGATAGATTGTGACCTGGATTAACATATAGGCTATTTTTAATCCCGATCGCACACCGGGTTTCTGTGAAAACGCGGGCGAAGCCGCAGGTAGCAGCTAGTTATCTCATAAACGTACTGATTACGTGGACTTTTAACACCACTTACATATAGAATACAGAATACCCAAACAATTTGGTCGTAGGATATTAATCTAGTTATTCTCGGGTACCCACAGCCGTGCACATTTGCGATATATGTATATCTATCTCATCAAGTTTTCATATGCTGTCTCTAATCTAGTCTCTCTTTTTTTAATTTTGCGAATGAGCTCGGTCACATTACAGATTTTTTGTACGTTTTATTTTCATGCCTTGTATGACAACTTCAACTTATATAAATAATTAAAGTTGAAATTAGCACATAATTACGTAAAGCGAATCTAGCGTCCTGACACAAAACCTAAACTTGAAGTTGCTTACCTAGAACTTCATTCAACGTATCAACTGCACACATTCTCCTGTTTTTGTTAACTTATTCCAGGAATACCTACATCGTCTACTTAAATTCTTTCATTCGTTCGGCTTGTCTATGTCAAATATCATTGGTTTGGTTTTCTTCATATTAAAATTTAAGCCTCTTTCTTTAAAACAATCTTTCATACCGGTAAACTATGTTTGTAGCTCATATGATGTAGAACCCATAGTTCAGCATCATTTGCACAAATTAGGAAATACCACACTTGGTCATTCATACGCATTCTCACCTTATTGATCTTAAATTTCAGGGAAATTAATGAAAATGCGTGACATACACGCGTGCTGAAAATATACACGCCTTGCTGACGTCGATGTTAACGTCAAGCCAACATCGATATGTTGCCATCCACCTGCACAGATGCTTTACAGTTTAAATACATAGGTTGCACATTACACAGCAGGGATCCGTCTAATATATAATCTGGAAAATGTCCCCATGTTCAACTTAAAATCCAGAACGTAGAGAAGAAAGGAATTAACAATTTCGCCATAGGCTTTGAATCCTTAGTAGCGCAAATGGTTAGAACATTTTTCAACTTGAGACGAAAAGGTATAGGTTCAAATCCTGTCTAGGGCGAAATTTTTTCTTTCTTTTAAATTAAAAAAATATCCTTAGCGCAGGGCAAGTGGCAAAATAGAAGTATCTTGTAAAGAAACATTTAAACGTCCAGATTATATTAACAAATATGAACCAAGCCACTTCACGCCAAGTCCACTTACAGGATTGGCAAAGTAATACGTAAGCGGATACTGCCCGTCTTGCCTTAACTGCTTTGCCCTTTCATACAAATTATTCTTTAGAAACCATCAAAACCTCAAATTTTTACAAATGAAATTATTTGCATTTTGAATTGAAGCTAAACTTCACTGCCTTATTTAATAAACACGAAGATTTAGTAGTATCTTCACGCCCATATCCCCGAAGAGGTAGGTAGAGGTACAACCAAGGCACCCACGACTAGCCGAAGATACTAAGTCCCACAATGTGATAGGTGGCAAGCCTATCGCCAACCGGGCACAATTCCAATCCCGACCAACATTTTTTTTTGATTAGAAAATTGGAAAAATCCAATTTTCTTATTGTTGGCCGACCCGGGATTCGAACCCGGGACCTCATGCAGTCAAGTCCAACACCCGGACCGCTAGACCACACAGGCGACCACAGATTTAGTAGTAATAAACAAAAACAAATTACTATGCTTTTTTTATTTGACTAAATAAATACTTTAGCTCTCGCTTTAGCTACTCGCAGTAGCGATATCGTGGTTACGTACCTACTTTAGTGCAGTTTTTTTTTATAGAAGAGGAGGCAAACGAGCAAGTGGGTCACCTGATGGAAAGTGATCACCTCCGCCCACGGACATCCGCAACACCAGGAGTATCACAGATGCGTTGCCGACCTTTAGCTTAGTTCACGAAAGTATAAAACGCAGTATTCGGTTTGTCTGCTTTACCAGCTTTGGAAACCTTTCCCCTACAGGAAGTGAACGTTTAGTTTGCTACTAAACTTACTGAATTATTATAACTAGTGGTTGCTCATTGGTCGTAATTCGACTATAATAAATTTTAATATCTTGTTGATAAGAACGTCATCTTCATTTCTCAAGACCAACTACTTTGTTTCCAAACTTTTTACTGCGCCATCTGTGATCTTTTATCATTATTATCATCAATATATTTTTTTGTGTGTGTCAAATTCATGGTAGTGTGGGTAATGTTTTATTTATTGATTTAATTCACTTTATAAGCATTATTACTGAAAAATATTAGCGTTCTGCACTTCTCCTACACATAAACTATAAGTGTGCCAAATTTTATGCTCTTGCGTCCGCGCCATTTTCCTAAAAAGGGGTCCAAAGTTTTGGCATAACGTATTAATATATAGATTACTAGCCGTTACCCGCGGCTTCGCCCGTGATAAATTGAGATTTAAGCTATCCTATCTCTCAAGTTGGATCGAACTGCACATGGTGTGCGAATTTTATTATAATCGGTTAAGTGGTTTAAGAGTCCATTGAGGACAAACATTGTGACACGAGATTTATATATATTAGATTGTAAGGTTAATTACTAAATTGTAAAAAGCATGCACATTAAACTTATTTGTATTTTCTTTTAAATTATTAGCTATCTATGTCTTAGAGACAACGGAAGGCCACCGACAATAGTCTGCACGATGTCGGAACGATGGTCGATAATGGGCTTCTTCATGGAGTTCTTAGATGGCGCCACCGAGAATCGACTCAGAACTGCCGCAGCACCTGCCATAGACTGCATTAGCCCCAGGCGGGCACCTGCAAATATGGTTTTGATGTTAAACAAAGAATTGTACTTACGAGAATTTTTAATCTCCTTTGTGTTCTAGTTGTATAGCGCTGACGTTGAGTATATATTTCTTGTAGATCCTTTATACAATTATTTCTAATTAGAAACTGTTGCCCCCTATTGGATAAGTGCTTCGTTGGTGGTAGATTTACCATCCAATCTATTGTAGAACTAAATAGTACCTTCGGCTACTCATAGGTGCTCTAGTCGAACATCTATCCGCCTTTCCTGGGACTAATTTATTATTTTATAAATAGCCTACCGGTTTCGCTTATAACATCATCATCACGGCTAAAAGTTCAAGTTTTTCGTCATTTCAAAATATGAGCGTCTTTGTAAATGTTTCTGTCGAATTGGTGGAAAATCATGATATTAAACTCCGCTTTCGCTAAATAAGCTAAGGCGCGAATGTTGTATTGTACGTAAATAGAAGTACGTACATAGACACTGCCTGGCTGAGGGTACACACCTAGCGACACCGACCAAACGCAAGGATCGAGTTCGATTAGCACCGATTTCAATATTTCGTCGCCTTGGAGGGAAATGAAGCTATACCATTGAAATGCAATTACAAGTTATGGACGTTTAAAAAATAAATGACGCGAACAAGAACAGTTATTTTCATATTAATCAGCGTCATATTTTAGTAGAGGATTCAAAATTTGACTATAGACTATTAATAGGTGTAACCTTTAAATGCATTAATTGAAAAACTTAATTAAAATGTAATTGAAACTACACTTACATTTGTTGGCAAATTAATAAAAAACCTGTTTGCAATTATGATATCAGTTAAATCTATTGACTAACATAAACTACGGCTCTTTGTGAATACGTTAAGGCATTTAACCCCATTTCGTAAAAACTGTGGCTTAGGTCCATTGGCCTCCAAGGTGACGATTTATGAGATTAGGTGTTTATTATATTTATCCTGGTATCTATTGATGGGTATTTATAAGTATTTAGTAACCAACAACTATGACGCAAGCTTTTTGCTTACTTTGTGGATGAAACAATTTTATGGAATTTGTCCGGGAAAATGATTATTTATTATTATAGTAGAATACAGAACTCAGATTGGCGTAATAAGTTATTTTGACACACATTCGTCATGTTTTCGCGCCGAGTCCTTTGCGGGGTATGCAGATATTAAGTGTAACGACTAGTCTGACCTGGCTACCGTTATTATTGATCCATATTCATTACACGTTACGGTTTATTAAGTTCTTGGTTTCGGAGACTTGTCTAATATGTTATATTTCGTGGGTTTGAGGATGCTTCAAGGTTCCAGATCAAACATACTTATCACTTACCCGCGTTTATCTTTTCTCAGCTCCAATAATGGCAATTTCCTTACGTTTTGAAGTAGGGGTTCAGGGTACATTTTTATATATATCTATAAGATAAAAGTATTTTTAAATTAGTTTACCTATGCAAGATCTAAGTCCATCTCCAAACGGCATGTACACGTTCTTTTTGATTTTGTCTGTATTATCTGGATGGAACCTCTCAGGTCGGAACTCCTCTGGGTCTTCAAAGTACTGTTCATCAGAATGCATTCCTTCCAACGAGATGATAATTATTGTATCTGGTTCTATTGTAACATTTGTACCGGGAAAGGTATACGTTGAAGAGTTCCTTCTCATCAGAAAACCAGGCGACGGAAGTATTCGAAGGCTCTCTCTAAAACAAAGAAGAAGATTTTATCAGCTGGACCAAAGGATTCCTATTAATACAATAAATACGAAAGTTTGTAGTTAATTTGTTAATCCTTCACGTAAGAACGGCTGAACCGATTTTCATGAAATTTGGCACACACATAGAGAGTAACTTGGATTAGCATATAAGATAGTTTTATCCCGCAAAAGTGTTCCTGTGGGACCATTAACCACGCGGGCAACACCGCAGGTAACAGCTAGTGAAAGTGAAATTACAAATAATTTCAAAGTTTCATGCTTAAGGGCAAAACATTGTTTTAAAGCAACAAGTTTATTGATTTGTTCAAATAAATTGGTGTATATCAATTTTTTCCATCAAAGAAAGACTACAAAGTAAAAGGTGATGGTAATATAAAAAAACGTGAACTTTCAAGTACATAGAATAACAGACTTTTAAAAATGGTGATAGCGAATATAAGATAATCCCAACTTCAATAAATTGCACGTAAATTGGGCCATTTTTTATAAAAAAAACATTATTTATTATTTTGTACAACTTTGTCGCCTCTGTACTTTTCCCGGAACTTTCGTTTTGTCCCCGATTAATTTTGTAATTAGCAAACTTGGTGTTTTTAAACCAATTGATTTCTGATATAAACTTATCTGTTAGGTGCTCGTAGTTCATTAATTAGGTACTTCTTTTATATTATACTTATAGTTTTTAAAATTGGTGTCGTTGGAATTGACTAAATGATCAAAATACTTTCAAATATTCCAGTATATTTTAGGTTTCAAGTTACAAAAGTAATAAAAACGTTAATACTGCGAGTTTCGTGTCTGTTATTACTGAACTGCAAAATTTATGAGACGTAAATATTTTCTGGACAATTTTTGATACTTACAGCGCATGTACACAACGTACAGAATTCACTCTTTTACGTTCTTATTATGTTTAGTATTTCATGATGATGAAAAAGTATGTAACCGATATATTTAGTATGTATCCGGGGTCGCAATCTTCCGAAGGGGTTTAAGACATACATATAAAATATAAATTACAATAATTGTAAAACAATATTTGAAGAAGTATATTTTGATAAAAGATTTTTCAGAAAAAATATTAGGTTAGGATTTTGAAATGATTCTTAGCAAAACACAATAATTAATTTGCTTACTTTGGGGTTGGATTAAATTTGTGTGACTTGTCCAGGGATATTTTTAATTTACACATCTTGTCTTATTGGTTGTTAGTGTTATGAGCAAATCATCTACCTTCAACTCCACGGTGGCGTGAGATTCAAGGGAATTATGTTTTTCTATAGACTCTCCAATAAAAGCTAAGTGTCGTTAAAGAAATTATATTTTGCAAAGCTTGGTCTTGTAAAAGTGGTAGAACTTCAATTGAAATAAAAAATATAGTAGTTTCACCCTTAAAGGCCAAGATAATATGCCTGATAAGTGGGTTTAGATATATAAAAACAACTTACTTAAAAGCCATTTCCAAATATTTCATTTCTTTTACTGCATCATAGCTGAATTTTCCACCATGCCTGTTGAGAACCTCGTCTATTTCTTTCTGACACCGAGCTTGTTCTTCTGGATGATATGCTAACATGTGAAGAAGAAAACTGCTTGCAGAGGATGATGTCTCAAACCCAGCAGCAAAGAAGATAAACACTTGTGCTGCTATTAGCGAATCATCTATCTTCAATTCCACGGTGGCGTAAGATCCATCGGAATTACGTTTTTCTATAGACTCTCCAACAATTTTCTCCTGTTCTCTTAATTCTAACATCATATCTATGAAATCATTTCTTCCAGAAGGCTTATAATTACGCTCAGCCATTATTTGCTTTACTAAACCAACCGTTTGAGTTTCGATTTCAGGCGCCAAAAAATTTAAATTCTTAAACAAATCCGGAGCTAACAATTTTAGAACATTTATAACAATCTCACGGGACGTGAATGTGAAAATACGTTTTCCTAATTTTCGAAAATCTGATTGTTCGTCGTTTAATGTATCAGCATCGATTCCAAACCCACAAGCTCCGATAAAGTCAGTTGTGTATCGAGCCATCAGTTCTCGAACGTCAATTTCGTCGCCAGTTTTCGCAAGTCTATCAGCTATATTCAATAGATTTTCAACTCTTTCAACAATCAAAGGAAACATAGCTTTGAGTTTTCCACTAGAAAATGTTGGTGTCAATTTCTGTCTCATAAGTTTCCATATATCTCCATCCACGTTGAATAAGTTTTTCAATAGATTCTCTTTAACTTCTCTATGATAATTGGCACCTCTGTAGTGGAAATTTCGAAAATCAGTTAGCAAAACTTGTCTAATTATCATTGGGTCTCTCAGTAAAATTCCTGGTTTGTTTCCTTCATAAAAACCCACAAATTTTTCATCTGGGTATTGTTTGTACAAATTTGAAAATCTTCCAGAGAAACTGACTTTATCTGTGTATTGTTTTAATGTACCACCAAAAAATATCATTGGTTCTTCATATTTTATTCCCCGTTTTTTCCAATATTCATGATTTCTCTTGCTATAAAAATATAATACTACCAAAAACAGTGCAGTTAGTATTAAATACATTTTGGATAATATGCCAACACAGAGCGTTTTCCTCTGGGCAGTTCTGTTGTTGATTTCTAAATAAAAAAGGGAAACTTTGATTCTTATTTATAAACATGTTAAAACTGAATCATCGTGAATCAGCATTTCGTCAATCAAGTGCAGGATAGAAAATGACAAATTAAACATTTCCGGCCTGTGGTCTGATGCTTAGTGTTAATTGAAAGCAAATACATGTGCATAATAATGCAGGCAACATTGCATTTTCCTCACAAAATCATCAAATTTAATTCCCTGAAGGTTAGATAGGTTGGTTATGTGGACGGTCAATATAACGTCGGAATCTTAAAGATCTGGCGTATATAAGAGTGCCTTAAAATTCTTTTAGAAACTTGGAAGTAATAAGTAAATTGTAATTAAAATTTCTTCCATATAACTATTTTATTGTCTTTTCTCTATGTCAATATAGAAATATTGAGACATACATAAATTACAAATATGACACTGATTCAACAATGATGCTGATTCAAAATGAACAATATATAACCGTAATCACTAGTACAAAACGAAGTGGCTTTCCGCTGTCTGTCCTAATGTAAGCTTAGATCTTTAAAACTGCGCAAAGGATTTTGATGTAGTTTTTTTAACAGATAGAGTGACTCAAGTAAAGGTTTACATGTATAACACAGAAGTTGTCCACCCTTGCGAATCTGGGTCGGGCTGCTAGTATTATATAACCATATAATTAATGTTGCTGCTAAACAAAATATACAGTTTTGATGTACAAGACCAGCGAACAGGCTTTCCCGATGGTAAGGGACACCAGATATTGATGTCATAGGTATGTACGTCGCTGTCCTAATGCCGTAATGTTTTACCAATTATCCAAGTCTACTAGCTCTTACTACTACCTTTCGTGCCTCCCTGGACATGACAGTTATTATAGCGGCAGTAACATATAAGACGTTGGATCCGCGGACAGGACAAAATCGGCAAGCACAGCTTTCTACCAACAGTGATCATGTCGGTGCTTTATTAAGCGTGTGCTAACCTTTTACAAGCTGCCCGGCAAAGAGATAAATTGTATATTCTACTCAGCAGACCGGGATATACTTTAAAAATAATCTTATCTCATAAAATATTTTTATTATACGATTTTGGTACCCATTAAACTAATAGCTGCAATAAACAGGTAACAGGTACAGTCACAGATAAAAGTTCCAAACATACGTCACGGATCGTCTAGTTTTCGAGGTATCTGTACAATTGCGAGGTACCATTAGTAGACCCTAAAAATATAATTTTACCACCACTCCACATAAAACTTGGTTTGGTGAAAATTTTTGTCAAGGCTATGAATAAAGAGGGAGCGGGATTTTTATATTTGAAGACGGTATTTTCAAAGTTAAGTGAAGCAAAACCTAGGAAGGGCTATTCGTGAACCCACAAATACGCACATTGATGAAAGATCCGAATTTTGATAAAAAGCTTGCTGACAAGGAACTCGATGCCTGGTTATCACTGAAAGCAATTGTAAAAGGGTTTTAAGGGAATCATAGAACTTACAATGCGAAACAGCTAGTTAAAAAATTGTAGTATGCATGGATTTTCTATACCAAAACGATAAAAAATAAACTCTTTATTATTAAATTTCTTTAAATTATGTTCGATTCTCTCTATTTTTAGCATAATTTGGCATATCCTCACGAACAAAATTAGGCGAGATGGAAAGAAAATCTGTATGTATTCTTACTAAACGATAAGAATACTTAAGAAAACATGACATTTCAAAGCGGGTACTTAATTTTTTTTTTATTTGTAACGCAGTCTAATCGATAGCAAAGGAGTTAAAAAATTCTCCACATGTATGAATTATAGTAGTTAGCTCAAATGGTTAGAGCATTCGTCATCGTCAGACGAAAGGGTGCAAGTTTAAATCCTGACTAAAGTGATTTTTGTTGATTTGTAAATTCACTTATAAATAGCATTAGGCAACAATATTATGTAAAACATTGAGACTATGATTGGTCACTTATCTAATCAGTAGACGTCATTATTTTATATCTTGACTGATAATGTTATAGCTGGTGTTTCTTTAGCGGTTACTTATCCGAATATAACATTTTATTCCAATAAACAACAGTTCTACAAAAGATATTAAAATACATTCCTCAGAAAAATCCTGACCTGGGCATGACAGTATCATTATATCGGCAGGAATAGATAAAGCGGTGGATCCCTATCTTGGCAAGTTGCTGCCCAGCACTTTTCTACCAGTGGTCTCGATGGTAATAACCCAATAACCTATACTCGCCTTTTACTAGCAGCCCCGCAGATAGTCCATATTTGCAGTAATTTTTTTCCTTATCTGTTCAGCTTAAAAAAAATAAGTAAACACCTCACTATCCTTTTTGTACACTACACTTATGAGTTTCCGTTTTTTGTCCTTTGACTACGGAACCCTAACAAGGATGGCCTCAAATTGTAATCCGATTCTATGAAAAGTTGTGTATGGTCTAATATACAAAACTATACATTTTTTTTTGGATTTATTACCTCCGTTTTGTCGTGCAATGACAATTCACCAAAATTTCAACAAAAAAATAACTGTATAGGTAGGTACTAGTAGTAGTAATAGGTAGGCAAATTTAATTTGTATGGCATTAGTGGAAATATGTAGTGATTTTAACTTCAACACTTGCAACCCTTTCCTATGCATTTGTGCAAAGTCATAGCGTGTTAGGTATTACGTACACATAGCAAAAAGTTGTATTCACTATTTCGTTCGCCGTTGTACGTGATGGCCTCCTTTTTATTAGTTAGTGTATGTATGAATAAAAGTTCTATATAAACTCTTACTAACTAAATTACTGAAAAACAATTACTTGAGTATGTACCTAATTATTTCCTTATCAAACAGCTACAACTGATATGAAAATTTGTTTTTTTGCTGCATTACAAGTACTAGTAAGTACAATTACTAGCAAACCAACCAAAGGAAAGCTTAGAAGAGATTAAGGTGAAGTCACATTTAGTTAGAATTCAACCTTGCTTTGAACACTTTTGACAGAAAAATCTGTCTGTCCCATACAAGCATATAAGGTCAAAAATAGAGACATTGGTATCAAATTATGGAGATGCTGTGCTCATTCTCAGGCTAACATGCAACTCGACAACGTTGCTCAAGACTAAGCAATCTGGAGTCACATAGTTAGTCGTTTCTATTAACGGCCAATATTAATAACATATCTACAGATTAAGATAGGCCTTCTAGACTTTTGTTGATAAGATATTTTTGTTCATTGTTGAAAAATAAATACCAGCGGTTACCTGGCAACTTATCTGAGTTAGCACGATAGATAGGTTATTAGTATTAGCCGTTAACCGTTTTACGTGTCGATCTATTGACTTCAAAGCATCAAGTTGGTAGTTGGCAGATCCAGCCCACAAATGTCAAAAGTATTCCATAAACATACGGGTGTATTATTGGTACCTACTCGTATAATGTAAGCTATTGTCTCGGTATGAATACCCTGGCTAGAAATCCAAGTTCCTTCGCCACTATTTTTTCTTTGGTACACGTACGTACACCAAGGTTTAAGTTGACATGAAAATATATATTACATAAAGATTATGACATTAAACGTCAACCTTGTGGAGTATGTTACTTTTGTTTATTAACAATAATTGAAGCGTTCTAAGTAGAGATTATACCTTGCTAATTTTGTTTATCTGATATAATTCAACACCAAGATGAGAGCGGGCAAGTTATGCAAACTCTCAACCCTCTATTTTGTGGTGTAGGCTGCTAAAAGTTCCAAGTACATTTTTTTATAGTTTAAGTACTACTTATCTAGCACGCTAAATTTCAGCTATCTAGTGACTTCAGAAAGTGCGTGTGAGTTTTCAGGATCATTACTGAACCAAGGTCGAAACCAGGGTTTTCAGCTTTAAATAACACCTGAATTTATATTTTCAACAAGCCACTGAAAAAGTTACTTATCTGGTTATGAGGTTTCAAAAATACGACGAACCGCTTAAAATAAAAGGTTAGGTAGTGCTCTCTTGGTTCGGTTTGCTCGTTTATCGCTAACAGTATCACAAATGTAAACACGGCTAGTTTACATTTGAGCAACTGAGAATGATAATTCGTAAAAAAGGACTTGTATCTTCACGCCCATATCCCCGAAGAGCTAAGCAGAGCCACAACCAGGGCACCCAGGATTAGCCGAAGACACTAATTCCCACAATGTGATAGGTGGCAAGCCTATCGCCAACTGGCTACACATCCAATCCCTGAGCAATGTTTTTTTTTATTAGAAAATTGGAAAAACCACATTTTCTTTTTGTTGCCCGACTCAGGAATGGAACTGAGGACCACCTTGGAGGCGATTTGATTAGTGCGTTTTCAGCTTAGTAAGCTCACACGGCTATCCTGATGTTAAAAGACTGTCCTGTGGCCGGTATATAAGACCTATTATGCAAGCCTACTTGCTGTCCCATCTTCTGGACTAAGACATGACACGGTCTCTATGATGGCAGTTGAGTCCCTACCCAGTACCCGGCCAAGTTTCTGCACAGCACTCTACCACCAGTGATCTTGCGGGCTATGCCCATTTAACCTATGCTCATTAAATAGTCGACGCTACCCCAAAAGACCAGGGCAAATTCTGGGAAAAAATTAATAATATCTGAAAACAAATTTAATGTAAATCATCGTGAATCAGCATTTCGTTAATCTAGTTCAGAATGAGGACACACGGAATATTTTCGGTCTGCTGTGCGACGGTTACCTAGAAAGTATGTGCATATGAAGTAATCCAGCTGTAGTTTATGAACATATTTGTTATGATTTGTAAAAAGTAGTATCTTCACGCCCATATCCCCGAAGAGGTAGGCAGAGGCACAACCAGGGCACCCACGACTAGCCGAAGATACTAAGTCCCACAATGTGATAGGTGGCAAGCCTATCGCCAACCGGGCACATATCCTATCCCGAGCAACATTTTTTTTTATTAGAAAATTGGAAAAACCCAGTTTTCTTTTCGTTGCCCGACCCGGGATTCGAACCCGGGACCTCATGCAGTCAAGTCCATAAACTGAACCGCTAGACCACAGAGGCGACTAAATTGTTTATTTACATTCGCCCGCGACAGATTGAGAAGTTAGCTATGCTACTCGTATCATTAAAGCTGGATCAAACTGCACGTGTTGTGCAAATTTGACTATAATCAATTGAGTAGTTTAGGAGACTATAGCGGGCAAACAACGTAACGCGTCATTTATAGATTTATTTTAAGATTAATCAAAGATATTTCTACTAGAGGCTAAAATACATCCACGAAATAATAATATATCAGGGGGATCCAAATACAAATAGTCTTGAGAATATTATAAAACTTCACTTTCTATGTCCTCTATAATTGGTATACCAGTTCTTTGTTTTTAATTGCTAAAGGCATGTTAAAAGATAAGGTATGCCATTAGTGTATGATGCAATAGATAGGTAGTGTTTAAGAGCGCCATTGCACAGTATCTTGCTGGGAGATTTTAACAGTTCAGGGGTTCAGAAAGGAATCTGTAGTTTCTTAAAGAATGTTTGGCCGATGGTGTTGATGGTTATATTTTTCAACAAGGTTAAGGAAGGAAAGACTCACTTATTGGGCGATCTTCTATTCATTCCCGTCTGAGCTTATAGTAATTGAAATTAAATGAGACTTAACTAGGTACGCATTATTAAACGTATTAATAATACGTGTCGCTCTGTGGTCTAACGGTTCAGTTCAGAATCCCGAATCGGGCAACAAAAAGAAAATTGGCGGTTGGTTATAGGCTTGCCACCTATCACATTGAGGGACTTAATGTCTTCGGCTAGTCGTGGGTGTCTGGTTATGCCTCTGCCTACCTCTTCGGGGATATGGGCATGAAAATACTTTGAAGATACTTTGTATTAATTGTTTTTCACACGCAGCACTGAATCGCAGATCTTATTGACAATCGGTGGGCTAGATGCGTTCTTCTTATATTTTTTCTTCAAGTGCCCTCACAAGGGTCGCGTGAGTGGGATGGAAACGGTAATAGGATTCGTGCATCGGTGTGAAAGATAAGGGTTTAATGCAAATTAGCCATCGGCCATTAGTTATAACAATATTTTTTCAGAACGCCACTAATATGGCATTTCCACTCGCTGAATCGTGTCCCGTACCTGTAGAGGCTTTCGCATGCGTCCTAGAGGCGTTTGATGATGATTAGGTATGATAATTTATGACGATTGAAATAATGATACTTTTTGAGACTTGATGGTATTATTTAGTATAAAAGTCTATGATGTTAACATTTAGGCATAAGACTCAAAGACACTGATAATTGATTGATTATGATGGAGGCTAGATGGACGACGTAAACGATGAAAATAATTTGATGTTGATATTAATTTGATGAGAGCGTACGCTCTTCTGACACGAACTGCTGAAAAGCATGAAAATTAAATAAATCCCGGTCGGTGGCCGCCAAGTGAAACTGCTGAAGTTGCATTATAACTAAGGATACGATCAATATAGTACGTGTTTAGCCTGTGCAGTATACCTACTAAGCACAAATAAGTAGTACTAACGAGAAAAGATTCGTGTACATAGCACCAGGGAACTTGAATCTTAAGATGTGCAGTATTGATACGTTGCGGAAATCCATAGTTAAATCTAAACAATATTTGCAATTTTCCGGCAAAAATATTTTTTGACGGAAAATTGCAATTTAGATAATTTTATTTGGATTGAAATGTGAAGTATTGGCTCATATTGCGCTGAGCGACTAAATGCGACTTGCTAATAGATAATCGAAATCACAATCATAAAATATTCCTATAGATAATTTACAAATATTATTATAGAATCGACGGTAAATGATATAAATTGTTTATACGTATTTTGCAGTCGAGATTTTTTTCAGTAAGGTGGCGATATTCGTCGATGGCGACGCAAAAACGAACTGTATAGAATCCTTATCAATAATATAATTTATATAATTTTAATCGCAATTTTTTATATATTTTGTACAATAAAGTTTAAATAAATAAATTCAATTCGTACAAATTTACACTTACATTCAAGTAGAAAACATTCAAATAATCTAGATAACTTGTTCATATCTAGATCGTTTACGTAAAGTTGAAAAAATTAAATCAAATAAAATCGCATTCAACTTGTGATTCCTTTTGTGTGAATAGAGGTGCTAATGACATTTTAACGCTAAAATTTTTAACGACAACTGCCAGAGGCGCTACTTTCGATACTTGACGATTTTAAAATAAAGTGGTTACTCTACTCCTCTACTCCTACTCTTTGGTACTGACTAGCAAAAATCTGGCCCTCCCGAGTGTGCTTCGCAATGCGGTGCGCCCCGACCCGATACGCTTCGCCCCGGAATCAGTGACCGCTATCCTTAAACCATAATTTGTTTGGACGAGAAATATTAACGAAATGCGTAATTTTGCCGGATGTCCTATGACGCAAATGATACACACTGTACGATGCGTATGCTTCACAGAGAGTCCTAAGTTAATTAAGGCCCCATTATATTCTGCGACATTAAAATCCATATTACAGAATGCGATATCAATTCAGTCTTCCTAAGACCAAGTCTTACTAAGTATCAGTCTGTTTACAATAACACATAGCTTAAAATCATGCGCTAAATCATTTGCATTTGTAAGGATCAGCCAGCCGGTGACAGTCGTCGCACCAAAAGTGGCATTGCTTTAAAGTTTAACCGAATCTGTTAATATTGATAAAAAAAAGACAAATATGGATGAAGGAACATTTACAATTACGGGAAAAATATTTGCAATTTTGAATAATTATGCTTAATATTGCTTAATATAATAGGGGTTTAAGCATAGTCTAGCTAAACTCGACTAACGGCCAATATTAATAATCAATCCTAATTCAAAACGTGCTGTCCAAGATTGATATTTTGATCCATTTTTATGTTATCGCTTGCCAATAACATATCTGTGGACAGGATAAATATGGCAATTAGGTATGGGATAGGCCGCCGGATACGCAGCTATCCAGATTGCTTGAAATCCTTTAGATTGAGATACATTATTAACATTGGCCGTAAATAAAATAGCGCATAGCGTATTAAGAGTAAGCAAGGTAGTCTGTCCTAGTTAAACCGATTGAATGGTCTCGAACGTGCTCACTAACTTGTTTGTTTATTATAGCATAATGTACTAAGACTAAGAAAGCTTAGATCGTTCAGTTCGGTTGGATCAAGGCAGAAGTGAAGACGTGTTAGTAGTATAGAATGACGCTAAGGATAGACCCCTGATCTTCATACATTTAGTATGAAGGGTATGTGTCAAGTTATGTTAGTTTTGTGTTTTTACCCCACGGGCTTCCATATTGGCGGTTGATAAAGACCCATGACGTAAGAAGTGGCGATGACGTTAAGCGGTGACTTTGACGTGCGCAGGGCTGCGGCGTACAATAAACGTGATTTTATATAATACTAGCTGACCCGGCAGACGTTGTTCTGCTATTTTTTTTAATGCAATTTTAGTAAAGAAGTGGGGGTGAGTCACCCTTATAACTTAGGGGTATGAAAAATGGATGTTGACCGATTTTCAGACCTACTCAATATGCTCATAAAATTTCATAAGAATCGGTCAAGCCGTTTCGGAGGAGTACGGGAACGAACATTGTGACACGAGAATTTTATATATATGACTAGCTGATCCGGCAAACGTTGTTTTGCCATATAACTAATTAAATGACGATTGATCAGTTATCGACCCGGGATAAAAAATGATTAAATTACTAAAATGACTATTAAAAAATAGGGGTTGGTGATAAAAGGGTGAAATTTAGGGTTTTATGTGCTTTTATATGATGTATCATAAAAAAATATAAATAAAGAATTTTGTCTGAAAATTACAAAAAAAATTTAGGGGTCCACCCCTAAATTTTTTTTAATTAACCCTTAAAATTTAGGGGGATGAAAATAGATGTTGACCGATTCTTAGACCTACTCAATATGCTCACAAAATTTCGTGAGAATCGTTCAAGCCGTTTTGGAGGAGTTCAAGTTCGAACCCCGTGACACGAGAATTTTATACGAGTATATTAGATGGAGTAGCTAATTTCAACATCTTATTCAAATAAACAACACCTACTGGAAGCTAATTTATTAAATGATGGTTCCAAAACTCTCAAAATTTCCATTATCTTCATTTTTTAACTGTAGAAATAAATATTCTTTTCCACGTGTTTTTCGTTTCTTTTTTTATAACATTATTAGACGCAGTAAACGCTACGGGAACTTTCTTGTGTGACGACTGTCTCCGGCTACTTATGCAATATCTAAATAGCGTGCAATTATAGGCTGTGTGTGATAACAAGCAGAATGATGCTTAGAAAGACTTGGTTTCAGTAAAATCTACCACTTAGTCAGATGTCAAGGCGTTATTGAAGGTTCGCCTATTACGCACTGCCTGGCACGAAGGTCTGATCTATTCTGCAAAGGAGCTCGGACCAACAATCGGAATAAAATACTTGTCTAAAAAAAGAAGAAGGTTTACTTGCCTAAGAATATTTTTTATGAAAATTATATCCCGTCTCCCACCCTCTTGTGTGTTGAATTTTGAAAAAAAAATATTGCAAACTTTATAGTTTCTAGTCAAAAAAGGACACGGAAAAGAGTAATAATACAAAACGTTTGTTTTTCATCAAAATTTATTTTATAACCTTCAAAGTATGCTATTTCAGAAACGATACACTTACGCCAACGAATAATCTAATCATCAATACATATTTTAAACGCTGTTTCAGGAATTGAGTTCAGTTCTCGCTGCGAATTCTCTTTTAAGTATTCTACCTATTGAAATTCGGGGCCACGAAAGTCAGGAAGGTAGGAAAAGGTAAAAAGTCGTGTTAGACCATATCTGGTAACTATGGTAGTTGATCAATGGTATTTAATGAGTGTTTGGTCAAAAATTCATTTACAATGATGGTTTTGTGCTCTAACGCATTATCGTGGAGCAAAATCAAAGAATTTTCTTTTACCAAATCTGGCCTTCACAGACCATGTCCCTTTTTGTCCGTTTTTAGTGTGATTGTAACGATATTTTATTGATTTTCATTTTAAGTAATATAGGAAAGCAAAGAGCAGGTTTTTTATGTAAAACAGTGAACGATCACACGTAGTTAGTTGAATGTTAATCTAGATCTCCCCGGTTACGTATATCTACATTGTTTATCTCTTTCTTTCAATCCCACCCTTTCTGAGATCTCACCGCTGCAAATGTGGCCAGCGAGTGAATTAAGGATTCGACCAGCAATTAGTTACAAAAAAAATAACTTTATTATAACTGACATCCTAACTACATAGTTATCTTCTAATATAATATTCGGTACAATATAATATACTAATTACTTATGTTTAGTCAGCGTTGTGGCGAGTAGAGCTGACGTCTGACGAAGCTAAGATATAAATTAATTAAATAATCAGTAATGACGGCGGTTATGATTTCTTTCATATCATTCCACCAATAATGACGTCTAATTTATTAAAAGTTTCCCTCACGCCCAAATGACAAGTTTTTCCTTCATGGTATTGTTTTATAATGTATAGTTGGTCTATCTCAGATTAATTTAAGTTAACCAATCTTTCTGTGCATTCTATTAAGTTTAATGAGCCTGTTTTGTATAGTTTTTCACTACTTTAGTTAAAATTTTCCTGTAAGATTCGCACTTGAAATAGATAAAATATTTATGTATAAAATCAACATAACCCTTAAAAAATATTTACTATTTGTTCGTTATTTTCTCGTATGTGGACCTCTAGAATTTTTTGGCTTTTGTTTGACCTGTCATTTACGCATTGCTTGTCCCTGAACCATTTATGTACTAATATTTGTCTAGGTTTCGTGTCTATTGCCTCGGATAAGATAGGAATGCTTTCCTGTTCTCGATCCGAATTCAAATGAGCCATCTCACCATCGTCAGAGTCCGAGATTTCGATCGTCTCTGGCTCAGATTCCTGACTACTGAGTTTCGCGAGGTGGGCTTCTAACTTCCTGACCACATTTTGCACTATTTCATCGTCATCGTCTACGTTTACTATCGTAGATTCGATAATGTCGTTATCTAAAACATGTAGTTTTATGCGCGGCAACGCATCTGCGTTTGAGTTTTGCGGTCCCTTTTTATATTTTATTTCAAAGTTGAATTCTTCTAAGCGTAGCCACCATCTAACTAATCTGCTAATGGGTTCTTAAAGCGAGTATAACCACGCTAGCTGTCTGTGATCGGTGTAAATCGTGAAGTCAACAACTTAGATATGATCTAAAATATTTAACCGCCCAAACAATCGCTAATAATTATTTTTCAATAGTACTGTATTTTGTCTCTGTGGTTGAAAGCGTCCTACTAGCATATGCAATTGGCTTATCCGTACCTACGGGGCCCTGTGATTCTTGATAATACAGCTCCTAACGCAAAGTTACTTGCGTCTGTTGTAAGCTGAAACGGTTGACTGAAATTCGGGAACTGTAACACTGGTTAGCAATTTTTTACAGGTTTCGAAGCACTCTTTAATATATTGGTCGTCTATTATTATCTTATTTCCGTTTTTCAAACACGCTGTAACGGGCGAGCTATTTTAGCGAAATCCCGTAGAAGTTTCCTATAATACCCGATCAACCCCAAAAAGCTTTTCATCTCGGTGATGGTTGTAGGAAGTGGATATTGCATAATTGCCTGTATCTTGTCATTGTGGGGTTTTAAACCCTCATTAATTATGGTATGATCTAAGTATAATAACTTCCTTACGGAGAAAATGCGATATATTGAATTGAATTTTGAAATGACTTTTCTTTAAATCTAACGAATACTAGTCTAAGTTTTTGGGCATATTCTGAATATGATGACGTCATCGAGGTACACCAGGCAATGTATGCCCTGTAGGCCTCTCAGAACGTTGTCCATTGCTCGTTCGAAAGAGGCAGGCGCTGTTTTTAGTTCGAAACGCATCCGATTGAACTCGTAATGGCCAAACGGTGTGCTGAAGGTTTTTTAGGTTTATCCTGCTCCTGGACCTCCAGATGATGATAGTCACTAGCCAAATGTAGCGTTGTGAAGTACATGCTTTTCTCTAAAATTTAAATAAGCAATATTAAGTTATATTAGGTTAAAGGGGTATTTATGGTCTATCGTTATTTCATTTCGGTGCCTATAATGTAAAACGCCACTTTGGATCGCCAGAACTATCTGGTTTTTTTGGTACCAGGTGAACTGGTCCACTCAAAGGTGAGAAGGATTCCTGAATAACCTTATCCTTTAGTAACTTATCTGTTTTAGATTTTATTTCGTGCGTTTGTACGGGTGGCAGTCTACTTGTCCTAATCAATACTGGTCCACGTTAGTAGTACGACGATAACGGAATATCTTCACTATAAAAATGTCCCTATATTCGTAACATTGGCTACCTATTATCTTCTCTCTTCGTCGTTCATGTGGTCTTACTTCAATTTTGAGAGATTATCTACTAATAGACGTTCGCTATCAATAAAATTCTCCTCCGTAAAGTTAACTGCTGAGTTTGAAGTAGTATTACTATACGGCTAAACCATAAACGGTCCCGTGATTAACAACATATTCTTCATATCGATGTTAGTCTCTAATTGGTTAAGTAAATCGCTACCAATAAGTCCGTCGTACCGACTATCTACACTATACACATAAAACTTACAAATATCTGAACATAAGAAATTTTTTGGTAACGGGATACAGACGCCTTCGTTATGTCTACTCGCGGCGTGTTTTTTTTATGATATTGGAAGGCAAACAAGCAGACGGATTTCCTGATGTTAAGAAATTCACGCCGCCTAGAGACACCAAAGGTGGTAATGGTGCGTTGCCAACCTGAGCCGAACCGGAACACGTCATGACGTTATGGCGGCAGGAATAGGTAAGGCGGTGGTACCAATCCGGGCGAGTCGCTGCTAAACTCTACCACCTAGTCAGATGTCACGGTGTGTTAGTGACGGTGAGCCTATGCTCGCCTTTTACGAGCTGCCTGGCAAGGAAGGCAGATGGTCTATTCTACAAAGGAGCCCGGACCAACACGGGTACGGGTTGTGTGTACTTATTACCTCGAATGGCTCTATTCTTGTTTTGAGAAATATCTATGGGCCTTTTCAGGACTAATAATGGATCGCGTACTACCCGTGGCGATCATAAATGTTGCACTAAGTTCTGGGATAAAGATATGCGGTAAACGAGGAGGATGATTGCAATTTAAAATTATTTTCTCGTGGTCTGTGAGGCTTCGATGTAAACATTTTTACCGGTTCTATTTCATCGTGGTCACTATTGTTTGTGTAATTTACACGTCTCGAATTTGCAGTTCGCATGGTTACATCGGTATTTGACTCAGATCCGATATTATATTGTTTTCGTTTTCCTGGTAACGCGGCAATTGCGCATGATTGCGAAATCGATCATGTATTTGTAGATTATTACTTTGGGAATTATACCTAATATTATGTTCGCGATTAAAATTATTAAATGGTATGTTATAAGGTCGGTTGCTCCGGTTTGGCGGCTGGTTATTTGGAATCCGCTTGTCTTGATGATTGTTGTTTGAATAGTTTTGGGGTCTATTATCGCGGGAGTTGTTTTGCCTTGGGAGCTGGTTGTTTGTCTCATTTTTCCGTTTTTATGTTATACACCTTTTGGAAGTTTTGTTCTTCCGATACGGTTTGTAAGGCCTCTTCTAACCTAGTTATATTCCTAAGACTCACTAGCCTAACTAAAAACGTAGAATGTTTTACTTATAAAGTAAAACATTCAGCGATGTATTCGTATAGATGTATTGCTTAGCTAAACGTATGGATTTGTCCGCTATCGTTTCGTCTAATTTAGCAAACAATATGCTCCTGGTGTGCAGGATTGCCTTAAAAGTTGCTTGAGATCGGACCAGGTGCGAATCTGCTCCCTTCCGACGACCTTCGCGGCTTCCCCAGCTAACCTACTTGTGACTACATGACATAGATATTTGTTCTGAATGAATGTATTCACATTTTTTTGTGTATGGTCTGCAGTCACCATTGAAGGAAAAAGAGGAACGATTTTGTTAATTTCGGATGGAACTCGATTAACACTCTCCTTTGTTTAATTTAATATGTTATTTCTAAGCCGTTAAAGTATGATTTAATACGTAGATAGTTCTCGGGTTTGTTATGTTATATGATCCCAAGACTCACCTACTGTTACAATAGTTCATAAAATGTATATTCATGTTTTGAACTGAACCTTAGAGGTAGAGGATTTCTTTATAAGTTTCTATTCAAGATTTATAAATATTCGTATACTTTAATAAAATTGTATAAAGCGAGCAAGTTATGATATAATATATAAAAATCGCATTATGCTATGTAGTGCTTTTGATTTTTGATTGATGTTTATCAACCCTAATAAAAATTTCATACACAAAAAAAATTAAAAACACAGGCACATATAGACTATAGACAAAGACAGTCAGTATAATGCAGGAAGAAGAACAAGGCTTCTGTTCTGTTCTGCTGCTATTTTTCTCATCTCGTTGCCGAAATATTACTAGACTTAATAGTCCAATAACTTAATAAATTTATTTGTTCGGAGATCTCTGATTAAACGTGGAAGTGTACGTTGAGTTTGGTGCCAAAGTTATGCGAGAGTCTTATCGATTTAGGGTAAGAATGGGAATTACCGGTCAGGAGGTATTACCGGTCACTACGAAATCTCCCATACTACAACATTTTGGCGCACGCACATATACACAGTGACTGGAGTATTGTTGCATAGCACCAACGCACCGCTCTCCGCGTCATTCTCCAGCCGACATGTAGAGTGAATACACGCCAATTGTTTTCGCTCCAGTTAAAGTAAATTTTCGGAGTAAAACAATAAGAGGTGAGTGTTTACTATTTCACATTTCTTATACTGTTACCAGAGATTGTTGTACCATATATACTAAGCATTCAACCTAATAATAGTTTTTCAACTTATCTCAACAAGTTTCTAACCTAGAATTTTATTTACGGAAATGTTTCTAGTCCGGCAAAGCCGGTCACGCTGACCAGTATTACCTGCCAGTAAAATTGATATACATAATTAATTATTTATGTTAATTTTAATCTTTGTTTATTATGTCAGAATGCCCAAAATCAGAAGCCAATCATTTTCAAAGGCATTATGGAGCCAAGATTAACTGCACATAGGTTAAGTACGTCTTGCTAATGCTAATTTATCCACAACAGAGACACTCGTCTGCATAAGAAGCAGATGGCCCTCAAGGGACAGTCTACGATGCTCAAAAATTGGGTGGATCAATGAAGATCTCCTTGTAGACTGGCGGAAGAATGATTTCCACATTTGAGCAATCGACTGTTATTTATATAAACCCCTTCCTTCTACTTTCGGTGGTAGTAAGACTATCACTGTTAGAAATCTTCTGCCACTACCAAGTAAGTTGAGTGACAAGAAAAACAATTTACTATCTAAAACCTGTAAAAAGGACAATTAAAAAAAAGGGGAAACGGACGAATTGAAAAAAGCTAGAAAAAGAGTGTTTCAAGACAATAAGAAACGTAATGAGTGTACGTCGGACTCTGAATTAGAAATTACAGACTTGCGAGAATATGAAGACACTGACGCTAATGAGGGTTGTGAAAATAAATGTATCATTTGAGTACGGGTGAAACAACGAGCTATGGTATAGATGTGTGACTTGTGGTCTCTGGGCGTACGCTAAAGGCCCGGGTTGTAACTCGCCAGTGGGTTATACCAACCTACTGACTGGTTTTGCCCGCCGCGGTGTCTAATACCAGTCAAAGTAGTATTTTTCTTAAATACTAATTGTGTCGAAATTGTTTTAGTTATTGATCTCAATTTATTTGTTTTAGTTAGAAGAATACCGATAGTTTGATTATCGCAAATATTAATTTTTATATAATTTGTGATTATTTGTCCTTAAGTGACCGGTAATACCCATTCTTACCCCACTTTTCGCGCGACCCAACGAAAGGGATACTACCGGCTGCGCCAATTAAGGATTCGGCCAGCAATTAATTATAAAAAATAACTTTATTATAACTGACAGCCTAACTACATAGTTATCTTCTAATATAATATTCGATACTATTAACTTAAGAACTACTATATATAGAAATGACATACGAGGGGCCTTCAATAATTACTTAGCCTCATCGCCCCATGGCGTTGTTGTTACAAAAGTTTTACTATCGTGCAGTAAATACTTTTTGAAGTCTATCAAGTAGTTTTCAGTCTTTTCCCTTCACTTATTTTGTTTTGACAGCCTTTGGAAGCGAGCGTGTCGGTCGGTTTTGCAAAAATGGAAAAAGAACAATATCGTTCGGTTATTACATTCTTGTTTTTGGAAGGGAAAACGCGCAGCGAAATCAAAGAGCGCTTGGATGCTGTGTACGGTGACTCTTCTCCTTCGATGACGACCG